>VSMD01130819.1:0-14684 GCA_008750895.1 Mirza zaza
TCAGAGTCTTACTTTGTTGCCCAGGCTAGAGTGAGTGCCGTGGCGTCAGCCTAGCTCACAGCAACCTCAAACTCCTGGGCTCAAGCAATTCTACTGCCTCAGCCTCCTGAGTAGCTGGGACTACAGGCATGCGCCACCATGCCTGGCTAATTTTTTCTATATATATATTAGTTGGCCAATTAATTTCTTTCTATTTATAGTAGAGATAGGGTCTCGCTCTTGCTCAGGCTGGTTTCGAACTCCTGACCTCAAGCAATCTGCCCACCTCGGCCTCCCAGAGTGCTAGGATTACAGGCGTGAGCCACCGTGCCCGGCCAAACCCTGCTATCTTAATGTGGATGAGAGTGGTTCATGGAGGGATGATGATACAGATTTGGAAATTTAACCTCCTCCTTGAAGAGTTAGAAGGGGTTACCCTAGATAGCCATCCCAGAAAAGGTCCATCAGTCTTCTGTCAAGGTGATGAGGCCCATTAGAAATGCCTCTGCTTTTGTCTTCTCTTTTGTTTTTACCAGGCTTCACTCAATGGTGCCAGTAATCTGGTCACAATTTTTGATTGTGGAAAGGTGTCAGACCTCCAGATCCTTGTTGTCTTTCTAACCAATCTTATGGCTTTAGCCTGTCTGGAAACTGCCTCATCTAGAATCTTGCTCACCTGGTACAAGTCCCTCCATGAACTCTCTCAAGGCTTTGCTCGATTCCTATTGCCAGCTGTTCTGTGTCTTCCAACAGTAGGCCTCAGCTCCTATTAGCATGCTCAGTTACAGCTCAGACTCAAGCCACTTATTGAGGTGACTCCTGCCACAATCGAAGTAGGCACCTTTTTTATCTTTCTGTGTTTCTCATAAAACTTTAACTATATTACATAAAGTAGGATAACCAAATAAAACAAAGCAAAAAGATTAAAAAAGTACATATTGAATTCATAACATTTACTGAGTGGCAAATTCTGATATTTGGGTGAAAACCATGTAAAGAGATTTACAGGTGCCCTGGGGCAAATCAGGGAGTTTGGGCTGATATTTTTGGGGAACAGAGAGAGATAGAAATCTCTAGAAGTGGATTTTCAAAAAGGATTTCATCCCAGGAATGCCCCGGGACATTGTCCAGTGTTCTTGGCAAGAGGCCTTTTATTTTCTGCTTTAGGAGAGGATGAAACAATTTAGGTGAGTTCTAGCTGCAGTGTCATGTAGTTGTACTACATTCCTCCTGCCTCAGCTCACTGTTTTCTTTAGTATTTAATAGAGAACTAGTCATTTAAGTGATGCTTTGCAAAGATAAACCATGAAGATGTCCTGTCGCTGAGATTGGATTACAAAGTGCATTGGTAATAATGATAATATCAGAAATAATAATTTCCATTTACTGCTCATTTGTGCAGTCCTCTGAGTTATACATTATATACACTAATGTCTCAGGCAAACATTCTTTTAGTTATTCTTTCAGTTTAGTTGGAATGCTGTAATTACTGATTATAGGATTGAGGTCTTTATATTGGTTTGTCAGTAATTGATAAGTGATAGTGCAGATATGACCTAAGAAGCCTAATTTACTTACCAGATATCCTCCAATAAACTAATAAATAGATGAAATTGAATAACTTGAGGAGTTTAAAGATGTAATAGCTCCTAGTCATGTACAAGTAAGACAGTTTTACAGTAATATATTTGTTTGCAGATTCATGTTATCTTCTTCAGTGTTCTTCATTGAAGAGTATTTGTGTAGAAATTTAGTCATAATTTGTTTATTGTATAGAACTGTTTAGTGGTTTGTGTTTTCAATAAAATTGGAAGCATCTTTAGTGAAGACCATGTCATTTGCTATTTTTGTTTCTGCCACACTTCTGCATACATATAGTAAAAACATAATAAATGGATCTTAAAGCCTAGTTTGTGGTACTCTAGTAAAAATTTAAGAAACCCCCCAAATATATGATAGTATTGCTAGAATCTTTCCTTGGTAGTTTATTTTTACTATGTCATTTTTATCATTATTTAGCTCTAGCTGCAATGATTTTTTTATTAGTGATGTTTTTGTTTTAAAATTATTTGCCTTAGATAGAACCTTTTTGATGGGTATAGGATTAAAAAAACTTTAAAAACTTATACTTAAATATTCTAATAGCCACACTAATGCTGCCCTCACAATTCAGCTCCATTCACAATAGAGTGAAACTTTGTGTAAGATTTATCATGAAATTATTTAAGGAAGTTGAGTCTTTGAAGTATCAAAAGGACCTTGGGAGATAGAGAAGTTCCCATAAAGGTACAATTCTTGTTTCCTGTTTGTAATTAAAGAGTATTTTTTTAAAAAAACTTCTCATTAAAAAACTAGGTAGATAGAAGTAACCACATTATAATTTAGCTTTGTCAGAAAAAAGAATGAAAAACATGCATGTGATTGGCAATAGAAACAAAAATGAAGCAGAATGTGAAATAGAATCATAAATCATGAGATCTGATTGTGATCTTAGAAATTATAGAATTCAGCTCTCATTTTACTGATGGGAAACTGTAAAACTAAGTGACATGCTTGAAATTACATGATGAGTTAGCTGCAGAGTTAAGGACTAGAACTCAAGTGCACTTATCTTTTATTCAACAACATTTATTAAATGTTTATTACAACAGGCACTGTTTTGGGTGCTGTTTATGAACCTGAAAAAGGTATTAAGTATAACAAAAATACTTTAGATCAAACATGTCATGTTGATTTAAATGCCAAATTTTTAAAAATTTATTTTTATTATTTTTTTAATTTAAGGAATTTTCTTTTAGGAGAGAATATCCATACTGCTCCTTCTGTTGATCTTATCTTGGGTTATTTACACTGTTTATTGAGAGAGTATATTTTTTTAATTTTAAAAATTATTTTTTACTATTAATTTGAAATGATAGAAATTTACCAGATAATTGACTGCAACATAGAAAACATCTTGGTGCCCAGACCACTAGGTGTGGTAGCAAAGTTTACAATTCTGTTATATTGTTATTCTGGGTTATTGAAGGGATTTGAGATTTGATTGCTGTGGAGAAAAGATAGTCAATTTATGTCTTTGGAATAAATTTTGCTCCTCCATGCATGGTGCCTCAATGAAAGTAACTAAGAAAAAACATGGTTTTTTTTGGACCAATAACTTAGAAAGTGAGATGTGCTATTACAAATATATATGGTTTGAAGGAGAAAAGACTTGTATTTGTATAGCATTTGTGAGCTTTGAATATGCGTTGACATTAGTCATTACACTTAATAATGTTCATAGGAGGAGAAGTGACTTCTGGCTGTAGGATCGTGGAAGAGGGTATGCATATGGATTTGTGCTTGGCCCTTGAAGGGGTGAATAGGAGATCTCAGGGGACTATTCTCCATTGGGACTGTTACCGTCATTCCAGTTCCTCTAAGCTAGGTGTGTGATTTTGGAAAAAATCACCGAACTTTATTCAACCTTTGTATTTATATATGAAGAGGTTGGACTAGATGAAGGCTGGGAACCTTTCAACCTGAATATAAACATATAATTTGGTATTGGGAGAATATTCCAGGCAAAAGAAATGCCTAAGTAGTTGCTTGGAGGTAACCATGCCAGGGAATTTGAATTTGAGTATGTCGATTTTGAGCCTTATAACTTAGTATCTTTGTCTACTTATTCTTTCTTAGTGGTGGTAGGCATCTTATTTTTCTTAGTGTAAAATATTGTATGAGAATAGCATCTAGTTAAGCCAATTTGTAAATGAGTTAAGGTAAAAATTAGTTAGCAATTGCAATAAAATAGTTATATCACTACCAAGGAAACTGTAAATTTTATTTACCCACAGAAATACTGGTAAGAATGAAATTATAAAAGAGAATAGCCTTTTTTTTCTTTTTAGCAGATTTTCATTTATAGGTTTTTGGTTGGTGAATATATTATATATTATTTTCCTAGGTAGATTATATTGAAAATTTCGAAGAGATGTTTAAGAGAAATGAGTGAGGATTGAAGATGGTTGTGCATGATATTATTAGTTGGACGGTTTTGAAAATGGTTTACTTGACATTTTGCTTCCAGATGGTTTCCCTGTTGAACTATTTATTCCAGTAGGAGCTTTTAAAAAACAGATAAGGTGTTAAAAATAGTGATTTTTAAAACTTGTTTGCATTTTAATAAAGCTTATTTTTTCGTAAAGGTTCCCTTTTGTCACTGCTGCCTTGTGTGATGCGTGTTTCCATCCCTTCATTACGACAGGAGTACTCCACTGTGGACATTTCTGTAGTTGAATTGGAGGGCGTTATTGATGTCCTGGGCCCCAGGGCGCGTGCAGTAGTGTTGTGTGTCAGGAGGACAAAGGAATGGCGCCAACCTTCCTGCTCTGTGTGCCAGTAACTAGAATTAATTACAAACTAATCGAATCTGTTGCAGCCAATTGGTAAACTAATTGGTAATTTTAGCTGTACGTCTATATGGAGTTATCTCAATGCCTATAACATTACTTTCAGAGCCACTTTTGTTCTGTTTCATCCTGCATGACAAAATGGCCTTCATAGCTTAAGGGAGAAAGATGTGGTTGAGTGGCTATGAGGTTGCTCCAGCTGCTTGTCTTTTTGGTATTCTCTTGTTCATAAAACATGACTCAGATTATGGCTGCATGGTACCACTCTGATCATTTTTGTTAACATTGAGCTAAACATTCTATAAAATATGTTGTTTAAGCCACCAAATGTACTTTCTCTGTGCCAACTACTATCAGAAATATAGCTACTTATATTCTTGCTCTTTAGAGGTTTTTTTTTTTAGCGAAAATAGAAATCAGTAGAAAACTTCTAAAATAAGTTATTCCGAATTAAATCTTTGTGCCCTAACATAGGTGATTTAAGTCAAATTAATTTAATTAAAGAATTTATGTTGTATTAGTAGAATTGAGAGAAGAAAGTCAACTAAATTTTTTGGTTTGTCCTTTCCTTGATTGTAGAAGACTTTTATTACCAGTGATTTGGCACTAAGGATTACCTTTGAAAAGAAATAAACAATACTTCTTTGTTCAGAAAAATCTTTTAAAGTAGAATATAATTTTAATGACTAAAGTAAGCACAGTACTATATTTGTGAATAATTTGGCATCCATTTATTATTAGTCTTGGGTCTGATTTCCAGAGATTATCTATATCTTTAAAGACACTTAAAACTGAAAAGTGTTTTTGAGGTTTTTGAGTGAGACTGACACTACAAAGTAGATCTAAGACTTAGCTATGGAAAAATAATGTATTTATAGTACAAATGATCATTTTTATAGTGGTCAGCATTTTTCTTATGGTCATTTTCTGAGAGTATTGGAAAGTTGTCTTTATAGTAAGGTGAGACTGCTATGTCTTTATGGTAAGGTAAGAATGGCATGAGACTGACTAACTCTAAAGTGAATATACTTTAAAGTATATAAAGTGAATATACTTTAAAGTTCTTTGTTTTATGCATTTAAGTGACAACTTTGGCTGATGTACCAATATATACACACACAGTCATACTTTATCAATTTCTTCTTCCTGAAAATTGGAGTGGATCTCAGTGGCCTGTGCTTTTACACGCTTCCGTAAAATTTAAATTTCCCTTTAGAAACATACCTAATTTAGTGCTGTACAGTTATCTTTGCCAGGTGTGTAGAATCAACTGTACAATAATATAATTTCAGATTATCTAAAGAAGAATACTAGAGTGCAGTAATGGCAATCATCAGGAATGTGTACAGTGGGCACAGATTGTACGTTTGTCCTAGTTAAGCTCGTATGAAAATGACTGTCTGTCAAATCCAGTCAATTTTAAAGTTTATCTTTGAAAGTTTAGTGTCAGTGGAAATGTTGTATTTGATGACAGAAGGCAAATAACCCATCATATTACTGAAACATTATTTTAAATCATGCAGAGTTGCCCTTGTATATTTAGCTTTGTATCAGCTACATAAGAAATGTTGGTAACTTTTAAAGCATTAACTTTTCCAAATGTTTATTTTTCTTTTCTTTAAATGACTTTGTTTTTTAAAGCAGTTTTAGATCCACAGCAAAATTGAGAGGAAAGTACAGAGACTTCCCATATATTCCCTACCACCACACATGCATAGCCTCCTGCATTATCAGTGTCCTCTAGCAGAGTGGTACATTTGTTATAATTAATGAGTGTACATTAATACATCATTATCACCCAAAGTCCATAGTTTACATTTGGATTCTTGTTCGCTCTTAGTCTTATATATCCTATGATTTTGGACAAATGTATAGTGGTATGTATCTACCATTATAATATCATAAAGAGTATTTTTACTGCCCTAAAACCCGGTGTTCAACCTGTTCATCCCTACCTAGTTCCCCATGCTCAATCCCTGGCTACCACTGATCTTTTGATTCTCTCCATAGTTTTGCCTTTTCCAGAATGTCATATAGTTGGAATCATACAGCATGTAGCCTTTTCAGATTGTCTTCTTTCACTTAGTAATATACTTTTCTTTTTTTTTTTTGAGACAGAGTCTCACTTTGTTGCCCAGGCTAGAGTGAGTGCTGTGACGTCAGCCTCGCTCACAGCAACCTCAAACTCCTGGGCTCAAGTGGTCCTCCTGCCTCAGCCTCCCAAGTAGCTGGGACTACAGGCATGCGCCACCATGCCCGGCTAATTTTTTTCTATATATATTAGTTGGCCAATTAATTTCTTTCTATTTATAGTAGAGACGGGGGTCTCGCTCTTGCTCAGGCTGGTTTCGAACTCCTGACCTCGAGCAATCTGCCCACCTCGGCCTCCCAGAGTGCTAGGATTACAGGCCTGAGCCACCGTGCCCAGCCAGTAATATGCTTTTAAAGTTCCTCCTTGTCTTTTCAGGACTTGATAGCTCATTCCTTTTTAGCAGTGAATAATGCCATTGTCTGGATGTACCAGAGTTTGTTTATCCATTTATCTACTGAAGAACATCTTGGCGACTTCCAGGTTTTGGTAATTATGAATAAAGCTGCTTTACACATCTGTATGTAGGTTTTTGTGTGGATGTAAGTTTTCATTTCCTTTGAGTAGTTACCTAGGAGTATGGGTCCTGGATCATATGGCAAGAGTACATTTAATTTTGTAAGAAACTACTGGGCTGTCTTCTAAAGTGGCTATACCATTGTGCATCTTGTCAGCAATAAATGAGTGTTGCTGGTGCTCTACATCCTCATTAGCATTTGTCAGTTTTCTAGATTTGGGTCATTCTAATAGGCTGTGTGTAATGGTATATCATTGTTTTAATTTGCATTTTCTTGATGACTTGTATGGAGCAAATTTTCATATACTCATATGCCATTTGTATATCTTATTTGGTGAAGTGTCTATAAAGACTTTGGCCCATTTTTAATTGGGTTCTTTTTCTCGTTGAGTTTTAAGAATTTTTTGTATATTTTGGATAACAGTCTCTCATGTGTCTTTTGCAGATGTTTTCTCCCAGTTTGTCGCTTGTCCTGTCATTAAGAACAGAAGTTTTTAATTTTATGAAGTCTAGTTTATCATTTTTTTCTTTCATGGATCATGCCTTTGGTGTTGTATGTAACAAGTTATTGCTGTACCTAACCAAGATCATGTAGGTTTTTTCCTATGGGTTATCTTTTAGGAGTTTTATAACTTTGCATATTAAATTTAGGACTATGATCCATTTTGAGTTAATTTTTGTGAAGGCTGTAACGTCTAGCTTTTTTTTTTTTTTTTTTAACATGTGGATGTGCAGGTGTTCCACCAGCAACATTTGTTGAAAATACTGTTTTTGCTACATTGTATTGCCTTTGCTCCTTTGTCAAAGATCAGTTGACTATAGTTACATGGGTCTATTTCTGGGTTCTCTATTGTTCCATTGATCTATTTGTCTCTTCTTTCTCTAGTACCACTTGTTTTGATTACTATAGCATGGTATATCTTGAAGTTGGGTACTGTCAGTCCACCAGTTTTGTTCCTCATTTTCAATATTGTATTGGCTATTCTGGGTCTTTTGCTTCTGCATGTCAACTTTAGAATCAGTTTGTTGATATCCACAAATTAACTTTCTGAAATTTTGATTGAGATTGTATTGAATCTATAAATCAAGTTAGGAAGAACTGACATCTTGACAATATTGAGTCTTCCTATCCATGAACATGAACTTATTGAGTTCTCCACTTATTTAGTTCTTTAATTTCTGTCATCAGAGTTTTGTAGTTTTCTTCATATAGCTTTTATACATATTTTGTTAGATTCATACCTAAGTACTTTTTATTTTGGGATGTTAATGTAAATGGTATTGTTTGCTTCTTTACGTATGTATCTATTATATATATTTAAGATTGCAACATATGTTTTGATGTACATACATGTAGTGAAATGATTACTACAGTCAAGCAAATGAACATGTCCATCACCTCACTGTTAACTTTTTTTGTGTGTATGGTAAGAGTACCAAAATCTACTCTTTTAGCTAATTTTTAGTATACAGTATATTATTATTAACTTTAGTACTCAGGCTGTACATTAGATCTCTAGACGTTTTCATCCTACATGATGAGAAATTTGTATCCTTTGACCTCTATCACCCCATTTTCTCCCTCATCCTACACCTGTTAACCACCGATCTTTCTGTTTCTATGTATTTGACTTTTTAAAGATTCTCTATATAAATGAGATCATGCACTGTTTTTCTTTCTATGTCTGGCTTATTGTAGTTAGTGTAACATCCTCCAGGTTTATTAATATTGTTGCAAATGTCAGGATCTCCTCCTTTTTCAAGGCTGAACAATTTTGTACAGTCATGTGCTGCATAACATCTCAGTAAATGACAGACCACATATACAAAGATAGTTTCATAAGATTATAATGGAGCTGAAAAAGTTCTGTTGGCTAGTGATGTCATAGCTGTCATAATGTTGTAGTGCGATTCATTTCTCACGTGTTTGTGACGATGCTGGTATAAACAAATCTGCACTGCCTGTTGTATAAAAGCACAGCACATACAGTTATATAAAGTACGTAATTCTTGATAAATCATTACTGGTTCATATATTTACTATACTTTTATTGTTAGAGTGCACTCCTACTTATAAAAAAAGTTAACTGTAAAACTGCCTCAGGCAGGTCCTTCACATGGTATTCTAGTAGAAGGCATGGTTATCACAGGAAATGACAGCTTCATGCATGTTAGTGTCCGTGAAGACCTTCCAGTGGGACGTGTGGAGGTGTAAGAGTGATATTAATGATTCTGACCCTGTGTAGGCCTAGGCTAATATACACTTGTATCTTAGTTTTTAACCAAAAGGTTAAAAAGTAGAAAAAAATTTTAAAGAAAAAGCTTATAAAATAAAGATATAAAGAAAGAAAATATTTTTGTGCATCTATACAATGTGTTTGTGTTTTAAGATGTTATTACAATAGAGTCAAAACATTTAAAAATTAGGTTTATAAAGTAAAAAAGTGACGGTAAACTAAGGTTAGGCTATTATTTTTTTTTTTTTTTGAGACAGTTTCACTTTATTGCCCAGGCTAGAGTAAGTGCCGTGGCGTCAGCCTAGCTCACAGCAACCTCAAACTCCTGGGCTCAAGCAATCCTGCTGCCTCAGCCTCCCAAGTAGCTGGGACTACAGGCATGTGCCACCATGCCCGGCTAATTTTTTCTATATATATTTTAGTTGGCCAATTAATTTCTTTCTGTTTTATAGTAGAGATGGGGTCTCGCTCTTGCTCAGGCTGGTCTCGAACTCCTGAGCTCAAATGATCCGCCCACCTTGGCCTCCCAAAGAGCTAGGATTACAGGCTTGAGCCACCGTGCCCGGCCTAGGCTATTATTGAAAGAAGACACATTTCAAAAGATAAATTTAGTGTAGCCTAAATGTATAGAGTTTATAAAGTCTATAGTAGTGTATGGTAGTGTCATAGGCCTTCACATTTAGTCCGTACTCACTCACTCATTCATCCTGAGCAACTTCTGGTTCTGCAAGCGCCACCCATTTACCTTGAGTCCTTGTGACTTTTTATGAGTTAAATGTATTTCTTGGAGTTTACAGATATTTGGCTTTTTTTATTATTATTATTTTTATCTGTTCCATCAATCTGTATCTTCTATGTGGGACATTTAGACCATTTACATTCAATGTTAATATTAATGAGTGAGATATTGTTCCAGTCTTACCTAGTTGCTTTGTATTCTTCCCTGTGTTATGGTTTATAAGAGCTGTGAGTTTTTACTTTAGAGTATTTTTATACTAATGAGTATAGACTGTTCTTTTTGATATTTAGAGCACTTTTAAGCGTTTCTTACTGGGCTGGCCTAGTGGTGACAAATTGTCTTAGTGTTTGCTTGTCTGGGGAAGACTTTATTTTCCCTTCATTTATGAAACTTAGTTTTTCAGGATACAAAATTCTTGGCTGACAGTTATTCTGTTTAATAAGACTAAAGATGGAACCTCAATCTCTTCTGGCTTTTGAGATTTCTGTTTAGAAATCTGTTGTTAGTCTGAGGGGTTTAACTTTGTAAGTTACTTGATGCTTTTGTCTCACTACTTGTAGGATTTTCTCCTTCATTTTGGCTTTAGCCAGCCTGATGAGTATGTGCTTTGGTGATGTCCTGTTTGCAATAAATCTTCCAAGAGTTTGTTGACTTTCTTGTATCTGAATGTCTAAATCTCTAGCAAGACCAGGGAAGTTTTCCTTCATTATTCACTGAAGTAGGTTTTCCATGCTTTTTGCTTTTTCTTCTTCTCTCTTAGGGATACCTATGATTCTTATTTTTTTATGTTTTACATAATCCCATATTTCTTGGTGATTTTGTTCTTTTGATTCTTTTTTTTATTTTGCTTTCATTTTGACTGACTGGGTTAATTTGAAAGCCTTGTCTTTAAGCTCTGAAATTCTTCTGTTTGGTTCAGTTTCTTGTTAAGACTTTCCACTGTATTTTGAAATTCCCTAAATAACTCATTTCTAGAAGTTCTGTTATTTTTTAAAACTATCTTATTATTTATTTTTTTCATTCATGTCCTGAATTATTTTTTTGGTTTCTTCATGTTGGTTTTTACCTTTCTCATCAATCTCATATAGTTTACTTGTGATCCATATTTTGAATTCCCTATCTGACATTTCAAAAATTTCCTTTTGGCTGGAGTCCATTGCTAGAGAGTTATTGTGATCCTTAGAGGGTGTTGAGAGAGCCTGTTTTTCAGATTGCTAGAGTTCTTATGCTGGTTCCTTCTCATCTGGAACCTCTTCCCTCAGCTCAAAACAAATAGTTTTGTGATTCAACTGTTCTCAGCTGGGACCTCTGCTGCTCAGTGTAGAGGGAGAGGAACACTGCCTTTTAGCTCTTTGCACGTAGGTAAATTGCTGACAGTTTGGGTCAGTTGGACCTCAGACCCCTGAGAAAGTGTTTAAGTGCCAGCAGTTGTGGACTGGGTTAGGTAAGCCATATATTCTAGGATCCTGGATGGCATGTTTGAGTCTTGGGGTGACCACATTGAGACCAGGCCGGCAAACTTGCTCTTAAGCCTCTCTGAGATCAGGCCCTGGCTGTGATAATGAGGCATAGGGCGAGCTCCTGCTCCAGAAGAATACTTAGGCAGGAGAATAGCAGAGGTACTGTGAGCCTGCGTCAGGAAGGGTGGGCCCGTCTTGACAGGATTAACAGAGGTAAGCAGCTGTGGGATGAACATGCTGCTTACACTTCCCTCTGTTGGCAGTGACAGTGGTCTGTGTCCTTCGCAGGCATAAAAGCACCCAGATGCCCAGCTCCAAGCTGACCCAGCTGCAGCAGAGGTAGTGGGGGCAGCTAGTCTGCTGTGTGCAGGGCCATCAGACAGGCTGTGGGCTGTGGCTGAAATGCTTCAGCGGGGAGGTATGGTTGTGCCAGGGGCTTGTTTCCATGTATGGTAAGCTCCTCTGAGAAGAGACAGGCAGCTTGGAGAGAGGACTGGTAGCCCCATCCTACCTCAGGGGTGGCAGTAGCTTAAGCTGTTAGGGAACACAAAGCACTTGCTGTGGCTTTTTACAGGGGATCGGAGTCTTTAGAGGGATGAGAGTACTCCCCAAGCTCTGTGGAATCCTAAGTGTGGTAGGTGCTCTGTCAGAGGTGGGGCAGCTGCTCCCAAGTGCCCTGGCTTAATCTTTCCCTGTGGAACCCTCAACAGTCCCAAGAGGAAACAGCCACAGCTGCCTTGGCAGCAGTCAATGGAGGAGGGGAAGAGGGAAAGAAGGCCACGAATGTTGGGGAGCAGGTGCCCTATTCCCCTTTGGCCTAAAGCGTCCTCTGACATGCTATACTCTCCTCTCTGCTAGAAGCAGCCCACCCTGAATGCCCAAGCTCTGGGAGACCCACATTTCCCCCAGGACCTACCAATCCCCCATGGATACTGTGGTCTGAGTGGCTTCTAGGGAGCACTAGTTGTGGATCTAGGGATGTAGAGACCCATGGGCTGGCTGTCTGTGAGGGGAGGGAAATGAGCTGCACCCTCTTTGCAGAACTGGCACATGAGCAGAGTACTCTTGGGGGTGTATCACTCCCTACAAGCCAAGAACTGGTTGTCCCACAGGTCACCTGCACCAAAATCTTATGCTTGGGAGCAGAGGTGGCTCCATCTGCAGCGTTGTGTGGATGAAGGAGGGGAAGTTCCTATCTCCATGTCCCTTCCTGGGCCGTCCAGCTTTAAATTCCCAAAATGGTGCCTTAGGCCTGTGACCAGAGATGGTGGGGTCTCTTCCAGGAAAATAGTGTGGGCAAGATGCTGGGTAGAGTGCTACCTGTTTATATTTTAGTCTCATTGCAACTTGTAGCAGGGCAGTGAGAATCATCCTAGGAGTAGCAAGGAGAACTTAGACTCCCCTCCCCCTCTTTAGCTGTGTGTGCGCTACAGCTACATCAAGCCCAAACTCAGCCTGAGGTTGGGGCACCTCCCAGAGTCAAACACAAAATGGTGCCTTGGACCTGTGACCAGAAAGACTGGGGACCCACCAAAGCAGGTGGCATGGGCAAGAAATTGTTGAAAATGCTGTCTGCAAACATCTATCTCACCTGTAGTCCATAGTAGGGTGGTGGAGACCTTCCCAGAGGTACATGGGATTACCTGGGCTCCTTTATCTCTCCTTGGAAATGTGCAGTTGTTGCAGGTGTGCCCATATTTCCCTGATATCTAGGCTCTCAGAATGGTGCCAGGCTGAAGCTGCTTTAGGCTTAGATGCCTGTGGCATTCCATGTGAGTTCCCTTTCCGGAACAACGTCTCTGTGCAGTCTCCAAGCAGCTCCTTATGTTAGGCCCATGACCTGCATGGGTCAGAGGGTTCTTTTGTAGTCAAGATTGTTAAAGTTCTTGGAGAGTAGAGCCTGGGGCTTCTCTCTTACTGTTTCCCCAAGTCTCCGAGCTTCTTTTGGCTGTCAGATAGCTCCCAGCTGGGCAAGTTGCCCTGATCCCTCTCCTTACTCACTTTTGGTGCCTTCTGTCACTTCCCTGGTGAATCCTCATGTTTTCTCTTAGATGATCATTTCAAAATGTGAGAGTCTGCTTACTATTCTGGTTCCTCTCTGTGGATGAGGTGCATACTACCTGTATCTAGTTGGCCATCTTCCACAAGTTCTTCTTGAACATAGAAAAAGAGAGAACTTTGTCCAACTTACTTTATTAGCTAGTGTAACCTTGATAACCAAAGTGTTTATGAGAAAGGAAAATATAGATCACTTAGGAGTACAGATGCCAAAGTCTTAAACGAAGTATTAATATGTTGAATCTAGTGATTGGAAAATAGGACAGTATATCACAATTGAGTTAAGTTCATTTCAGTACTACAGTGTTAGTTTAACATTTGAATATTGGCTTAATGTTGTTACCAAATTAGTTGAATAAAGATGAAAAATCATATGAGTCTCTCAATATCTCAAGGAGAAATATGTGATGAAATTCAACAGCCAGGCATGATAAAACTTTAGTAAACTGGGAATAAAAGGGAACTTGCTTTTCAATATAAGTAATCTTTCAAAAAACTTAAACATCATACTTAATGATGAAATGTTGAGAGCTTTCTTTCTGAAAGAGACAGCTATCATTATTCTTATTCAACATTGTGCTTAATATCTTAGCCAGCATAGAACAAGAATGATACGTTAAAAGTGCAAAGATTAGAGAGGCAGAAACAAATATTTCATTATTCATAGATAGTGTATGTGTATATGTTTTATAAATCCAGAAGAATCTAAAGAGAAATTATTGGAAGCATTGAGTTTAAGTTCTGCATCCAAGTTCAAAGTACAAAAATTATAGTAACAGAAAATGAAAAAACATTTTATAACTACCATTTATTCTTATTAAATATAATAAAAGATGTGAAGACCTCTATGCAGAAAACCATAGTACACTATCGAGAGATATTGAACAAGATATAAATATATGGAGGTATATATCTCTTCATGGACCAAAAGAGAAAATATTGTAAAGATGTCACTTTTCTTCCAGTTACTCTATAGAATCAATGCAATTGCAATAAAAATTTCAAGTTTTTCTTGGGAAATGACAAGCTGATTCTAACATTTATATGGAGATGCAAATGGGCTGGCATTAACTAGATAACCTTGAGGTCAAAGGTATAGTTGGACAATTTACTTTGGTGGGTTTTAAGGTTTATTTTAGAGCTATAGCAGTGTAAAATAGTTTGGTATTGGTACAAGAATAAACAGATAAATGTAACATAGGAGAGACTCCAGA
>VSMD01130824.1:0-19973 GCA_008750895.1 Mirza zaza
AAGAACTGCCACTGGCAGGGAAAGGAGGACAAGCTCTTGGGTGAGACTGGCAGGAATGTGGGAAGGGAGGTCAGACTGCACAGAATGGTGGTTATGAGAACGAGCTCTGGCATCGGAAGGACTGTGTCACATTCACAGTTCTAGCACTTTCTAGTTCTGTGACCTCAGGCGTGTTACTTAACCTCTCCTAGTCTCAGTTTTCCCATGCATAAAATGGAGCTAGTATTCCTTATCTGATATTCCTCTCATCAGAGAATCCAGAGTGATCATCTGTGTAAAGTGCTAGGCAAAGTACCTAGTACATAAGCCCTGTGCACTATGGCCGCTATTGCTATTAATAAACGCATGAGGGTTTAAATCAGCGGTTTTCAACCTAGAGTGATTTTGTCCCCCAGGGAACATTTGGAGATGCCTGGAGATATTTTTGATTGTCATGACTTAAGGGCAGAGCTACTGGTATCTAGTGGGTAGAGGCCAGGGGTACTGTTAAAGCACAGGACAACAAATAATTATCTGTGTCAAAATGTCAACAGTGCTGAGGTTAAGAAACCTTGGCTTAAATAAAAACAAATACTGTGCCTTCAGAACTCTGAAGAAACCGTAATTGAGAGGGAGGAGCGTTCAGTGCGGACTAGAGTAGTCTGGGCACACTGTGGAGAAGAGGCGTATGGAGGGCTGAGTGGATTTGCATGGAGTGCAGTAGGAGGGCGTTCCAGGTGCAGAATGACACGAGCAAAGGCTTGCAGGCGGGACCTTGTCTTCTTTATTATTAAGTTGCACATCCAAAACCCCATAATATGAATCACTAATTCAGAAAGGGAATGGCAAACATGAGTCTCCATTCAGGTGGCTCCTCACAGGAATCTCACACAACCACCTGTCATCGTGTAGAGAGGAAGATGTCTCTGCTGGACAGATCCCTGCCTTCTCTGTCCTGTCAATCAACATCTCCACACAGCCAACACTGCAGAATCAAGATAACCTCATCATGGAATGTGCAGCAAATGCCACCACCTTTGCAGAGTCCTGCCTTCTATAATCATTTCTCCTTTAGGAACTTGGCAACCTTCCACAGGAAGCCAGTAGCTCTGGCTAAACCACAGATAGCTTGGCAAATCACCCTGACTTGGGATCCCTTGCTCAACCTTATTCAAATAACCTTACATGGGTACTACACAAAAGACCCTGATGACAGCCCAGGCCATAAGATAAATGAATTTCCCCGAGAGCCACCATGTTTTAGAAGGATGGAGAGAACACTCAATGAGGAGTTAGCAGATGAAGCTGGGGATTCAGCTCTGCTACCGATAAACTCTGTGACTTTCCTTGAACAAGTTCACGCCATCTGCTTGCCTTGCATTTCCTAAAACTGAAAATAGGGCCATTGGAAAAATGCTTGCTTAGGTTAATTCAGGGTCAAATTTTTAAGATTTTTATGTCTTCAGAATCTAAAATTCCCAGGTCTCTTGTACTAATGTTAGGAAACACTGACTTAATTTGTTTTTCTGTTTTTTGGGTTTTTTTGTTTGTTTGTTTTAAACCTGCCTTTCCCTCCTAGAGTGGAGACTCCACAAGGGAAAGGGATTTTCTTTGTTCATGGCTTATCTTCAGCACCTAGAGTAGCTCTTGTCCATAGTAGGCACTCAGTAAATACTTGTTGAGTGTTGAATGATATCAAGTATCTAAGAGTCTAGGGGGGGACCCTTTCAGCTGCTGGGCGAAGCCACTAGGGAGGGGCTGAAGTGGCTCCACCCATCCAGAGAGTCTGCTTGTGCAGGAGGGGCCGTCTGAGATTCACAGTCTGGCAGTCTGAAGTGCGCCTCATTCCTCTCCCCACTCCTCTGTTCCACAGTTTCCTCTCAGTGTCTGCTGGAAAGCAGGAGCTCAAGCCAGCCGAACTCCCCCATGACTGTGCTATGGGCCAGGAGCTTCCCCGCCCAGCATCCTGGCCTGAGCTGAGAGTGAGGCCCTCCCATGGAGGAAGGGCTGCCCTGTGAGCATGCCGCAGCTAGGACTCACACTGCTCTCTCCCTGCGTGATCTGCCCATATGGGCTCCCTCGCCTCCTGAGACCAAGAATATCAATCCCTGACCATGCCAGGGAGAAGTGCACCAGTCCCAAGTCACCTATGGGGTGCCTGAGCTGGAGCAATGTCCCTCTGCCTCAGGCCCTGCCCTCCTTTGATGGAGCTGCTGGGCAAGTAGCACTAGGGAAGGCTGGTGGGCAGGGAACTCACAGACGGAGCACCCCTCAGTCTGCTGCAGGATTCCAAGAGGAAAGGCCTAAGCTTCACTCTCTGTGGAAGCCTCAGTGTGGTGGTTCAATGGTCTCTCTCAGTAGTGAAGGGAGGGAAAAAGGAGGAAAAGAGTCTGGATGGAGGAGAGCTAGCACTCTGGTCATCTCCTACCCTCTCTCCAGGATGCATTCTGCCTAGAATGTCCAGGCTCTGGAGTCATGCAGATTACCCAGGACCCACTGGACCCTGTGGCTCCTATAGTCTGGGCCAGAGTTGGAAAATGTCCATGTGGGAATGAGCAGGATGAAACCTTAAGAGTTGAAGCCCCCTGGGGAAGACAAAGGCACACAGAGGGTAGAGAAGCAATATGGTGCCTGCTGTCCCAGCTCAGGTCTGTGGGGTGGGAAGTGCCCCAGGGGGCCTGGGAACCTGGTGCCCTGTCCACAAGAATATCCCAGCTCACTGGTGGCAGCAGTCTCTGGGCTTCTGTGCGCAGAAATTCTGACCAGCAACTTGGGAACCCACTGACTATCAGAGACATTAAGGAGGGAGAAACTAACCATTCCACCTAGCCTTCACGCAGGACTTCGAGCCTCTCGGAGGCTAATTTTTGCAGATACTTTGCTCCTGCTTGTTCTGTTCCACAACTTCTTCCCATAGAGTCTCCTGAAGGCTCAGACACCTTTCTTTCAGATCCATATCTGATCTATGTTTGCCTGTTTTTTCTCTTTCATCTAAAACTTCTCCTTCTTACTTAGATGCTCTAGCAGCTGGTGTGTCTGGTCAGCCATCTTTCCACCTCCCAAAAGTTCTTACTGCCTGTTCCTACAGTCTCTTCTTTTAGACAAAAGTGTTTAAAGGGAAAAAAATGAGGAGGATTATATAATTGTTTGGAAATAATTATCCTTGGCTACATAGATCCATAACAAGGGTGATGCTAGTCTGAGTTGGGACAGGCAGCTGCTGGGCAGATGTAATTGCAGAAGTATATTTTTGTGTGAGGTTGTGATGGCCTTTTATGCAAGGTTGTTTTGTAGTGTCTTTTTTCATTATCGGGCATTTAAGCATAAAAACCCTCTTTTCATGGCCTTCCCTGGTTCTGTTTGTCAGGGTTTTCATAACATAAGTGACTTCATTTTGATTCTGACAACTTTCATATCTCACTTCAGGGAAAATAATATTTGCCATATAGTCATTTTCTACCAAGTGATGTCAATGTTCCCAAATGGGCTCAGGAATAAACAATGAAAAAAAGTTTCTCAGTATCTCATTATTTTGAAGCTGAACATGTTCAGAAGACAGTGACTCATGCTTATTAAAGCTTTGTGCTTTTCTTTCTTTTAGCAAATACACTCACGTAATTATCAAGGTCTCCTCATTCTCCCTTTACCATTTAAGTTGTTATCTGTCTGTAAATACCTGTCTTCATATCAAGTAGGGCAGATTGATCATTAGGGTCCAGATACCACTCACACTGTTGGAGTTACTGTTCACTTTTTTTAAGGGGAAAGGTGGCACATTTCTCTTCTTCTTCCACGAGTCTATTTCTACATTCATAATTATGATGATTTTATAATAAAAACATCAAGATCCCTTTGATTTAGCAGAACAGAGGCACTGACCCCAATGACAGATGAGACAAAAAGAGCACTACTTAATGAATTATATCATTAGTGATGAGCTACCTCATTACTCTGTTTTAATTATCCCTCTAATTACTTTCAGCTGCTACTAATGAGCTTAAATAGTGGCAAGAAACACACCCTAAGTAAATATACTGAAAATTACATTCACTCACCTTTTCAGGTCAGTGGAGAGGTTATGTTAACAGGGTTTTATTGTTTTGTTTTGTTTTGTTTTGTTTTGTTTTGCAGCAAAAAGTCATGGTGAATTTTTTCCTATGGATACAGTTAATCATGTTGAACTTTCATCAAACTCATCATCCTTACTCCATATTTTGGCTCTAGTATTTTCATGAGTTTACTCTATTCAAGGCTGAGGACCCTCAATCTACAGCCTAAATGCAGTCTCAGACTAACTGCATGCAGTTCACCATAATCTGGAAAAACAAGTTTAGCTGAAAGAACAGTTTTCCTCCCTGGTGAGCGTCTTCAGCTCACACATCCAGAATGTTGTGTAGGTTCTTTATGGACTTGGTAAAGCACACAAATAGCTATGAATAGTCTTTGCTCTACCAAAAGTGTTCCCTTTCATTTCATTCCTCGGGTATTCAATGGGCATTTATTATATGCTTTCATCATGTCACGTGGCTGCTGAACATTTTTCAGTGGTTTTCATTTATTGGCTAGAGAATCAAATTCAAACCACTTAGCCTAATGTTCTAGGCCCTGCTAGATTGTGTCCCTTTACGCCTCCTTCCTAATTTCCACCAATACACACACGTTCCATACACCAGCGTTATTCCTTCCTTTGGACTTTGCTTATTCTGTGGGAACTGCCCACAGTCCTCCTCCCATCCCAATATATACTTATCTGCACCATCCTTCAAAGGATACCTTTTACATGGCATCTGTAGTGTGCTGGTGTATATTTCACAACCAGCTCTCCAGAAAACAACCAAACTGATTTGTAGCATTTGCTGATTTGCTTAAATACTCCCCACTATGGACATTGCCAATCAATGTGATATGACTGAATGTAGAACTGGGAAGAGGTGAGCAGTAGCCAGCACTAGCAAGTATTTCTATCATCAGATGTAATAAAATTAATCTCAAGAGCATAGATAATAGTAAAATAAAGTAAACTAATTAAGAAGTGTTGAGTTTTAAGTACTTAATTCCTTTAATCTTTAATATAGTTTACTCAATTGTAAGTTTATTTAATTTAATTCTTAGTAATGGCTGTATTTAACTGGCTCATCCTAAATATTTGACAATTGGCTCTTGCGAACTGGCTCAACTGGCTTTAGCACCCCACTGCATGTGGTGTAGCTTTACTTCCCAGCCCAGAAAATTTCCCTCCATATATGTTTTCTGTGCTGCCTGGGCTAAAGTGCAGTGGCATCATCACAACTCATTGCAACCTCAAACTGCTGGGCTCAAGCCATCCTCCTGCCTCAGCCTCCTGAGTAGCTGGACTACAGGGATGTACCACACCCAGATTTTTTTTTTTTTTTGTAGAGATGTGGTCTTGCTGTTGTCTAGGCTATTTTCAAACTCCTGGCCTCAAGCAATCCTCCTGTCCAGACCTCTCAAAATGCTAGGATTACAGGCCTGAGCCCCACATCCAGCCCCTATATAACTATTTTGACAGTTCATTCTAACAAATATTTACTAGGTGCCCGGCATTCTACTTCAGAAATACAGGTAAAAAGCACATAAAGAAACAAAAACACAGCTTCGGATGGAATAAGTTCCATGAATAAATTGAAAAAGCAAGAGGACAGTGAATGGGTAGAGAGTATTACCATTTCTAGGGATGAGGGAGACTAATGGATGAGCAGAAAAGGGAGGTGGGGCTGAGGAGTACAGGCTTGGTTTTAGATATGTTGGGTTTCATGTGCCTATCAGAGATCAGAGGAGGAGCTAGATGCACATAGACAATTTCTACACAGATTCCAAAGCTCAGGGTTGGAGTAAGGACTGATGACATAGCTGGGGCTGTCATCAGCATAAAGATGGTATTTAAAGTCATAAGAGGGGAAAAAATCATACACAGAATGAATACAGATGGAGAAGGAAAGATGACAGAGCCCTGAGATAGCCCAACATTTAAAAACCAAGCGAAGAAATAACCATATTCTGCCTTTTGTAAACTTTTCACATGTGTGTGTCTTCTGCCCCCAAATGTAATTGAAGACAGAAGCCACATGTCCTCCCGGTGTCTGTTACACAGTAGTTACCATGCTCACCCTTGCAGGATTTTAATTGGGCCAAATAGCAGCAGAGAAGAGACTAGAACCCTTTATAAAAAGCAGAAGAGGAGTTGAGAACACCAGTATGTTTGTTGCATACAAATCTCAGCATTTCCAGGCATTCAAATATGCTACCGGGAAGCATACTTGTACGATAGAAATACAGGGACATCTATGTTTGCAATGCGTCTCATATTTAATAAAGCCCTTTCCCCCTGATCAACAGTCTGTGAGGTAGGCGGAGTAGGTATTAACACTACCATTCTATAGCAGACGAAGCAAGCTCAGAGAAGGCAGGGACCAGCTTAAGGCCAGGTTTGGAGCAGTACCAGGGCTAGAACTCAGGTTTTCTGTCTCCTTGCTGTTTAGGGTCCTGACGAGTTCTTGGTACAATGGCTGATTCCTCAAGGGAACCCTTGGATCCAAGAAAGCACCAGGTTGAAAGTAGCTTTAGGAGTGTAGAATAAAGACTTCCCCAGAGAACAAATAGCACTTAAACCTAGGGGGGAAAAACAGTCTTGATACCAAAGTCAGGGTAAATAAGTACATGTTATGCATTATTCAGCAAAGATACAACTTGTCTTGATCCAGAGTGTCATTTCACTTTACTGGGTAGGAAATTTTTCATTTTAATAATAGACTCCAGGATTCCAGCGGCAAGAACACCTCCCTCATTTGTCAACACAACCAAACTTCCTTTCTTTTTAAAATAACTGAAATGCAGGCTTGAGTGCCAGGAAGGAAGTTAACGTAATTTGCTCACACAGTCTTTTCCTATAAGGACAAAGCGGAATGCATATTCTGCTATTCCCGCTAACCCATCGTCTCTCTAGACACTTCAAAGGCTGGAAGCAGAGTGGTCTCTGATGTAGTTATTTGGCATAAAGTACTTTTCCATCTTTGTCTTTGTACAGAATATAATTCCTACACAGTGGATGAACTTGAAAGGTAGCTGTTTGCCCTTTGAATCAAGTCCTTCAAATCTCAGCATTCCATTTTCTAGACAATTTATCCCTTCACAAGAAAGAGCACCTATGTACCTGGAAACCACAATTTGAAATCTTGGCACATAAAACTGGTTTGACCATTTTAAGAAAGAATTTATTGGTGTTTTGTTGTTTTGTTTTGTTTTGAAGTCAGCAAATCAGTCTCAATGCACAAGTCACCTTTGCAGATAAGCTTCTGGATCTCTCACAGGCACCAAGAGGGTGGGAAGGGGGAAAATACTGGCAGAAGGGAGATATTAGGTGGTGAGAAAGTGGACTGATTGGACCCGTGAGCCAAAAGTGGTTGGAGGGGAAGAGAACAAGAGTACGGGGAGATAAGAAGATGTGTTCAATAGGGAAGATAATGCAGCTTGAAATTTTAGAGGGGAAAATTTCAGGAGAAAATGGAGGTATGGCTGAAGAGGAGGTAGCTGCCATAGAATAGAGTTGAGAGTTAGGGAACTGAGGAAGTCATGTAGCAAGTCGAAAAGGAGAAATGCTATCCTGTCTTGGGGTGACCCATTGAGCTGGCCTTCTACCTGTGGAGGGGAGCTGCTGCCGGGGACCAGATGCAAGGTTCTGTCAACATGCCAGCTCCATTTATTGGCTCATGGCCTTAAATCAGCAAACAAACAAACACCCTCCAAATGTTAATCCCACTGCCTGAGTTCCTTCACATTGCTATAACAAAATCCCATAAACTGAGTGGCTTACATGCAACAGAAATTTATTTCCCACAGTCTGGAGGCTGGGAAGTCTAAGTTCAGGGCATCAACAGATACAGTATCTGGTGAGGATCTACTTACTCATAGAAGGCCCCTTCTTTTTTTTTTTTTTTTGAGACAAAGTCTTGCTTTGTTGCCCAGGCTACAGTGAGTGCCGTGGCGTCAGCCCAGCCCACAGCAACCTCAAACTCCTGGGCTCAAGCAATCCTGCTGCCTCAGCCTCCTGAGTAGCTGGGACTACAGGCATGTGCCACCATGCCTGGCTAATTTTTTTTTTCTCTCTCTCTCTATATATATTAATTGGCCAATTAATTTCTTTCTATTTTTATAGTAGAGACGGGGTCTCGCTCTTGCTCAGGCTGGTTTTGAACTCCTGACCTCGAACAATCCGCCCACCTCGGCCTCCCAGAGTGCTAGGATTACAGGCGTGAGCCACCACGCCTGGCCAGGCCCCTTCTTTTTATGTCCTCACATAGTGGCAGGCACTAGCTAGCTCTCTGGAGTCTCTTCTATGTCAGTCTCTTCTTCTGCCCTCATGACCTAATCACCTCCCAAAGGCCCCACATCCTAACACCATCACTTTAGGGGTTAGGATTTCAACATATGAATTTTGGGGTCAACATATGAATATTCGGACCATAGCACCTGTCAAAGTGGTGCCTCAGCAGTAGCTGCCCTTTTGGCAGCAGTCTGGGGTGAGCCTCCAGGAAGACACACAGGTCAGGTGGAATCTTGGTAAAATGGCTCAAAACTATAAAGAATTCATATTCAGGTGCAATCAAAACAGATGCTCCATCACATGGTGATTCTCGTATTAAGGGCACTAGAGGCAAACGTTTTGCTATCTACGAGGGCTCTGACCAAACTAATCACAGCCCTTGAATAACAATTGGAACAATTTGGGGGTGACCTAGATACAGGTCAGATATGAAAAGAATATAATCTTGCTGGGCACTTCATGGTTCACCCAGAGGACACAATCATTTATATGCACAACCACAGCCTGAAAAAGACTCTCATGTTCTGAAATGCAATCTCTTGTCTCAAAATGTGGACATGATAAGGGGTATGGAGAACTGTTCAGGGCGCTAGGAGAAGACTAAGAGGAAGCCTGACTCAGGCTGAAGAGTCAGGGATTCTTCTCTGAGGAGACAAGTAGGTGCTGAGTAGTAAAGTCGGTGAATATTCCAGACAAAGAGCAAAGCACATGCAAAGGTCCTGAGGTGAGAGAAAGGGAATAAATACATTTAAGAAATTTAAAGTGACCAATTTGGCTGTAATCTAATGATGAAGATTTCGAGTGACTAGTCTAGATAGGCGGTTAGGGATCTCAGTCTCAACCAGAGCATCTTTGGCTGCAAGTAACAAGAGACTCTCAGTCACCTTATCCCAAAGTCTAGAAGTAAAATAGCATCTAAAGGCAGGAATGAATTTCTCTTCTGGCATCTCCTGCTTAGGAATGACAAGCTTTTCCAAGAAAAGTTAATAAACTTGTGTTTGTTTTCCTCTTGTTAATCTGTCGTCTGTTATAGAGGGTCCAGTCTAGAACTTAGAAGGATAGAGGGAAAAATTATTTCATTCCCTACAGCTAAATAAGGATTTACCTTGGAGCTAGGGAGGGAGTGACCTTCCCAGAAGTCAGGTGGAGAACTGGTGGACACTATTAACAAAATTGAGGTTTGACTAGCAAGAATAAAGGAGAGACAGATGCCTAGAAGTCATCCAGCAGTGTTTTCCATAGCTTGTAAGCTACAAAAAATCCCCCTGATCTTTAAGACGAAAGCTGTTTATATGAGATATCTCTCTCTTTGGGAAAGACTCCAGTTATATGACCATGAGGGTCAATTTTGCTTTAAAAACAGATGAGTTTGTTCTGGCCTGGAGAAATTGTGATTCTGGAAAATTATGGGAAAATGAAGAAAATTCTTAATGATGCACTTGCCAAAATTTCTTTCAGTAGGCACCAACCCTACTATGTAAATTCTTGTTTTGTAAATAGTTTATAAAGTTGGGATGTAAGTATATAATTTAAAATGTACTAATTTTAAGTGTATAGTTTATTGAAATTTTCCACATGTTAATACTCATGGAACCATTATGCAGATCAAGATATAAAATATTTGTGTGGTTGAAACTGCAATGGGGTTTCAGCCTAGTGCCAGTTGCCTGATGCACAAAAATCCAGTTATTGAGACAATGAGGATTTCCAAGGAGGATGGCAAGGAATTGCAAAGGAATTTTTTAATATGACAGACATCTTACCACAAGAATGGGAGAAGCTGCCTCAAAATCCCTCTCTCCTACTAATGATCATGAGCCAGATGTCTTGGGGTAGAATGTTGGGGATGGTGAACCACGGCTTCAAGAATTCTGCCCAGGGATCTTCAGAATTTCAGCTCCTTTGTCTTGCAGAAAATCCATCATTTCTGGGAAACAAGTCAAAAGGTCAAGCAGTTATTTAAAGGAGAGAATTATAAAAAACATATAGGGCGTCATTGAAATTTGTTCATAGAGCTGGTTATAACTTCCTCCTTTTTAGTTCATTCCTCAATCTTGGGGAATTAGGATGTGGATCTATCTGGCTGCTTCATGCTGAAAAGGGACATAGTTGGGGTATGAGGAAGAACAAAACATTTAGTACATGTTGAGGTGCCATCCTCTCCCCACCAAGATGGGTACAGAAGAAGTACCCATCCCCATCTGGAATCCCTCCTGGGAAATATTAGCTCAGTATTTCCCAGATGGAATCTCCATCCTAAGATTTCCCCAGTTATTTATGAAAATAGTTTTAGGTAGATCCAGCAGTGTGATAGTTTAGCAGAAGAGGCAATAGATCGAGAGATCTTAACTGAATAGTTGTCTTGCCAGGAAAATAAAAACCCCCAAAGGACAAGCTAGACATACAGGGTATATGCTGTCAGACATCCCAAGGAGTAGAGCTTGCACCTCAACTACCTTCTGATTTTTCAATTACCTTTTAGCCAGTAACCACAGCATAGCCAGCTTTGCATTGTCCCTGTTCCTTAATGCTGCTTCTATCCATAAAGAGCTCCTCATCTAGGTCTGAAAGGGGCTGATCAGTCAAATGCTGGAGACTAGAATATACTTAGTCAATAATCTGAGTGTAATCACAGACTGGGGAACAAGAGTCCTTTGACAGCAAGGTGGCTTGACTTAAGGTGGACACTACCTTCAGAGATACATTAGGATTATCTAACAAAGTAGACTGAATATCTACCCATCCAGCCACTCACCAGTAAACAAAAGCCTCGCTTTTATTCTAGTAGGGGTAATACATAATACATGGCGTGAACAGCCACCAGTTGCCCAAGGGTAAACTTTTTGGCTTCCTACAAGATATCATAAGTGATAGCTACCACTCCCAGACAAGTGGGACATCCTTTTGTCACCACATCCAATTGCTTAGAAAAATAAGGTGCAGGTTGCTTATGACCCCCTCTCCCCAAAGTTTATGTCCATATTCTGAGTCCAATTCCTTGCCTTTCTTGAATGAACAAATCAAAAGGCTTTCAGGGAGCCCAATGCAGGGGAAGTCATTAACTTTTCTTTAATAGTCAGGAAAGCTTTGTGGCATTCCCTGGTCCAAGCAAGTATTTTTTTTCCTTTTCCTTTTAAGGCTTCATAGAGGGGTTTTGCTATTAGCCTGAAGTTAGAAATCAGAATCATTACAACTGCTTGTGGGTGGTATGGATGGCTATTCAATTTACAGCCTCTCCCCAATGTGGAAGGAGGTTTTAAGTTTCAAGAGACAATTCAAACCCCAGTATTTGACAGTGAGAACTAAGATCTGAGCTTTTTCTGAGATGCTTTATATCTTTTGTCAGCCAGCAAATTTAACACAATTATGGCATAATGCCTTGATTGAGCTTCAGTCTCATGGCAATCAGAGTATTGTCTACATATTATAAAATAATTTCTTTGCCTAAAACTATTTCCCTCAAATCTCTGGCCAGAATTTTTCTGAAAATTGTTGGGGATTTGTTTTCTAAACCTCTGAAGAAGGACAGTCCAGCAGTACTGGCATTTGGTTTTGGACTTTAAGTCTTCCCATTAAAAAGAAAATGGTACTTGGGGATTTGGGAGCAAGAGGAATACAAAAGAAAGCATCTTTTAAATCTATTACTGAAAATCAAGCAAAATTTCCAGATAAAGTAGTAAAGGAGGGTGTAAGAATTAGGTACCCTAGGAAGAATATCCTCCACTACTGGGTTTATCGCCCTTAGATCTTTTTTTTTTCCTTAAAAGTGAATTTTATTGAAAAAAATTATTTAGAGCCAGTGAAATTTACACTTGGAATTTTGAACTTACTTCTATTGAATTCTGGTAGAAATGCAAAATAATGGCTTTAACATTAACTAGGGCAAAGTTTTCATATCCTGCATAAATCATATTGCAGCTCTATGTCCTCAAGACGGTGAGCACTATTAGATCTTGAATGAACCAGTATTCCTGGGTTCCAGGGTCTTTAAAATTGTTTTGACTGGCAGAATGGGGGTATACTGAGGTATGTCTGACCTCCTTTCCTTTCATGGCCAGGAACTCAGTTTTAGGGTTTTTTGTTGGAAGGGGGTCCCCTTGACCAAGAGGGAGTCTGTTTAGTTAGCAGGGGGAGGGGAGAAGTGCCTAGGATTTTATTTTAGTTTATGTTTTCCCCCCTTTGGCCAAGATTTTCCAGAGGCAGCATTAATGGTTAAACTTTTATTTGGTCCCATCTTTGCCAGGGTGCTCTGGCTACATGCCCTGGTCCCATCCCTCGATGGGACCTTGTGGCTAAGGGACTTAAAGTCAAAAGACTTATAGCCATTAAATGTTCTAGACCAGATGGGAACAGAGGTGCACAGGTATTTATCTAATTTTAAAACTTTTTGAACAACATAAGAGTGAAAAAACCAAGCACCAAAAGCACAGTTATAAAATTAACTTATCTGTAAGCATTGAGCTACTGTCAGACTTGTAGGGATTCACTACACAAAACATAAGCATCTGTTAATAGCATCTGAGCCAAGGATTTAGAGACTCTTGTATCAGAATGAACAAACAACATTCTAAACAAAAGTTTGTAATCCTACCTGGTTCTGACAATGACAGAAAAATGGAAGCTTACACATCCAAATTCTCTAGATTTTGTGGACATTTGTCAGAGGTGTCAAAAAGCTCAAAACATTTGATCAAGACAGAGTTACAAGTTATTAAAATAATAGCAATTCACTTAACCAAGCATGATAATCAGAAGACTTTAAAGGCAATGCAGAAAAAAACCCTTAACTTTTTAAAGCTCAGTTTTCCTAAGTAATCAAAAACCTAATAAGGACAGCATAGGAATTATCTTGATAAAACATAAAATGTTTGTTTCTTAGGCCAGTTACCGAAAGATAAAGAAAAACCTCCTTTAGTATAGTTGTTGTATTTTTTTATGGGAAACCCTTCTAGACAACTTGGAAGTCAAACTTCATGAAAAGGGTACTAGAATTTACCAGTCATAAGAAGACTGTGTCAAGGGTCATGAGTGAACATTACATTATAAGGGAAACAAGAAACTAGAAAACCAATACCTTGAGAAGGGTAATATACAACTCTTAGTAACAGCACAGGAAGATTTTTGACCATGTTGAACAATCCAGACATATCGAGAAGCTAAGAAAAACATTGCTTTTCAGACCTTTAAGGTTAATATTTCAGTGTCAGACCTTAAGAGCAGACTTAGAACCAGAGGGGGGAAAGTTACAGGAGCCAACGAAAGGTTGAAGGAGAGAGTTGTCACCTGAGGCCTTCTCCGGGGGAGGACAAGCTGAAAGCAGTAAGACACAGCAATAGTTGAACTTCTGAGATGTAGAGCTGAACAGTTTTAAAAGAAGCAGATTATAGAAAACCTCTTGCAATTTTACTACATCTCATTTACATCTGCCTAATTTATTTTAGCAGTTTACTTAAAAATTTTGATAACCTGTGAATATTAGATATATAGCAAATATGATTAATTGTACCCTCAACAAAGTCATTTAACATCTAAAAAAATATAATGTCTAAACATATTTTCATAAGCAAAATTGAGAGAAAAGAGGAAATTAATTTTAAAACATAGACCAAGAAACAATCACAAAATATACATTTAACTATCACTTTTAAACTTAATAAAACCTACCAAAACAACAAACATAAGTATTCTAGGAAGACATGCTATTCTGAATAATGTAATCTCTTTAAGTTCTATAAATACAGTAGAAGTTTTAGAACATATCCTATTTAAACATGTTAAGTAATTTGATCTTTGTAAAATACCAATATCCTCAAATAAATTTATTGACACGACATCACCTGACTGTAGACTGAATAAACCTCTAACATCAATCCTTAGCATCTCACATAATGACATGAAGTCATAATATGTTTACATAAGGATAAAGATCAAGTCATTTTAAAAACAATCTAAATGGTCTCAAACCATTTTCCTACATAAGTGTGCATTTGAGTACACGTAATACTTCCAAAGAGTAAGATTGTTCTGACATTCTCTTTGGATTCTAAGAACAATTACTATACAAAAATTATACTGATAATTTTGAAGACATTTTTGTTGCTATTTTATCAATAATTTTTAAACACCAGCTTGTTTACCAAAAATCACTAAATTCACATGAACTTGAAAAGCATTTGGGCTTATTTATTTAATTTATGAGAACTCCTTTTATTTATAAGCTAACTTTGGTACCATGTAATACATATAACACATGTACATACACCAATACATCTAAACACATATGTTATGCACACAAAGTTTCAATGGCTTTTATCTCAGACCTTTAGCCATGAGATCCTCCGAAGGTCCGAGTAAATCTGTGTACATTATGCTTCTGTTCCTCTTTCCCTGTCCAATAGCAGGTGCCCCCCAACTCCAGGTTGCCTCCATGGACAGAGATGTTTTTCAGTCTCCTAGACCTTAGGACAGAGATGTCATCTAATCTCCCCAACCTTAGGATGGAGGTGTCTTTTCTTTTTTTTGAGATGGAGATGGAGTCTGTCGCCTGGGCTACAGTGCTGTGGCATCAGCCTGGCTCACAGCAACCTCAAACTCCCGGGCTCAAGTGATCCTCCTGCCTCAGCCTCCCGAGTAGCTGGGATTACAGGTGCACGCCATCATGGCCGGCTAATTTTTTCTATTTTTAGTAGAGATAGGGTCTTCACATTTGCTCAGGCTGGTCTCGCTCGAACTCCTTGCCTCAAGCAATTTTCCTACCTCGGCCTCCCAGAGTGCTAGGATTACAGGCATGAGCCATCACGCCCAGCCAGAGGTGTCTTTTAACCTTTCAGACCTTAGACCGCTGCAAGAGAAACTACCATCTCTCAACGTCCCAGACCTCAGACTGCACTTATAATACCATCAACAGCAAATTTAAAGTAGGAAAAAAGAAAATAGAGACAAAGAGCATAACAGATTCCACATTACATGCCTCACACCAATACAGATAAACACCACAAAGAGAAATTCAAGAGGTTCTGAGCAAACAAGCTGCAGTTTCATCTAATAGCCCTGGGAGTGCCAAATCAGAACAATTAGGTCAGTCCCCACGCTCACAAATGTTTGGGGGCTTATCCAACCCCAGACAAATGGAAATTCCTGTAGAATTCCCCGGATTGAGATGGGCATCCCCCAGTGAGTGGTACCTGCAAATGGCACTCACCCATCCGGAAGCAAATGTGAAAATCCAGAGTCCCCTTCTTCAGAGGCAATCAGGAGGCAATCATCAGTGCGTTGGAGGCCAGTAACGGTGGAGCTGGTGGGAGAGTCCAAGCTGCCCTCCAGCAAATATGGCTAGGCAGCTGCTAAGGGAAGCGTTTGCTCTCACCCCACATGAATAATGCATGAAGTGAGTGAGCATCATTACATGTTTGGGGTGGAGTGCAGTGAGAAATCATATAGGCACATATATTGCATGATCAAAAAATGGTGGAGGAGTCCTTCCCAGGGAGTAGATTTTAGTAGTAGAATGAGCTACGAAATAACATTGGTCATCCTTTTGGTCTTGGGCACATGTGGTAGTGGGGAGTAGGTTGCTCAGTGGGTCCTTGGGCAAGATTTGTGGTGGAATTCCACTTATCCTGACTTCTCTGAACAATCAGGTAGTATAAAAACTTATGATTATCTCATTACTGCAAGGAGGGTCCACTGTGTCTGAAAAACAACTCAAAAGAGAGGGGATCAGTGAAACAGAAAATTACAAAGTTCTGGTCAGCAAATCTTACTGGCCTGGGAACTTGAAACATAAGAGAACTGCAAAAAGGTATTTTTGTTCATGCAGCTGGTTACAGTATGCTTATTGACCATATGAATATCTTCTTTCATATTGAGTTGTTTTGTCTTTTTCTTATTGATTGGTAGGCGTTCTTTATGTATTCTGGATATGTAAGTCTTTTGTTGAATATAATTATTAGACATACTTTCTCCTGGTTAATGGCTGCTTTTTCACTTTCTTAATGGCATTAAGGAGCAGAATTCTTAATTTTAATAAGGTTTTATTGAAAAATCTGTTCTTTTATGGTGAGTATTCTTTGTGTATTATTTAATAAAACTTTGTCTACCTCAAGGTTGATGATATTTTCTTCTAAAATTTTTGTTCTTTTACCTATAGCAATTATGGCTGTGATCTATATGAAATTAATTTTGTGTGCAGTGTGAGGAATAGACCAATATTATTTTTTTAATATATGTATATGCACTTGATTCAGCAATATTTATTTAAAAGACCATCCTTTCCCCCGAATTGCACTAGTTTTATATAAATAAAATGACTGTATGAGTATATATCTGATTCTGGACTCTTATTCCATTCCATTGGTCTATTTGTCTATTGTACCAATACAAACTTTTAATTATTATAGCTTTATAGTGAGTTTTGAAATGGTTAAGTCTCTTCACTTTATTCCTTTTATTTTTTTTTCAAAGTATCCTTGGCAATTCTAGATCATTGCATTTCCATAAATATTTTAAAATCAATGTTTTAATCTCCAGTAAAAAACCTGCTGGGATTTTGATTGAGAATGTATTGAATCTGTAAACCAATTTGCAGATAATTGACGTCTTAACAATTTGAATCTTCCAACCCATGAACCTAATATATCTTTTCACTGATTTAGGAATGGACAGTTCTCTCAATATTGTTCCATAATTTTCAGTACAGAAGTAGCGCACATCTTTTATTAGACTTGTTCTTAATTACTTGGGTTTTTAATCCTAAATGGCATTTTTAACTTCATTTTCCAATTGTTTATTGCTAGCATATAGAGAAAACAATTTTATATAATGTCCTTGTATTCCATGACCATGCTGATATCATCTGTTAGTTCTAATAATTTGTCTATACATATTATTTTGTATTTTTTCTATAAAAACTTACATTGTGAATAATGACAGTTCTGTTTCTTCCTTTCTGACCTTTATATCTTGTCTTTATTTTTGTTGCATTAAAGCACTAGCAAGGATCCCAGGTGAATGTTGAATAGATAAACCCTCTTTTTTCTCAATTGTGAATGTACGCTTTTTTTTTTTTATTTTGGCATATTATGGGGGTACAAATTTTAAGGTTTCAATAAATGCCCTTTCCCCCTCCTGCCCCCTACAAGTCTGAGTTTCCAGCATGACCATCCCCCAGATGGTGCACATCTCACTCATTATGTATGTATATACCCGCCCCCTCCCCCCTCCCCCCTGCCCAATACCTTATTACTGTATGCTTTTGCTTTTTAAGGGACAGGAATATTGAAGAGAAACAAATGTTTTTCTAAGACAGAAACTGGAAGCTGTAGCAAAGTTAAAACAGTCTCTTGTTGGTTTGGGATGAATATGATTTCCTGGAGCTTCAGTGGTGACTGGGGCAAGAGTAGGCAAGAAGCTCCACAGCTTATTTTGAAAGGCTGTGCCTCTTTTGAAAGAAATTTTGATATTTTTAGACCTTGCATGATGGCCTTACAAAGTTTGACTATGGATCTTTTGAGGAATGTTAAAAGACTGTTCAATAAAGAAATCGATCAACAACAACAAAAAGAAATTGATCAAAAAGTAAAAATGAAAAGTCTACAGAATGTAAGAGGAAATGCAGGAGAGGACTTTATAAAAAGGAATAACCTCAGACAAACAATGAACAGCAAGAGTAAAAGGTGACCAGTCAGCATTACAAGATTCGGGCCACACCACCACTGCAGAGATTTTTCTCAGAATGTTTCAAGCACATACACATATACACACCCCACAAATTGTTCAAATACATTACAGCTCAAAGAACAAACCAAATCAGAGGTGGCCTTTTTTGAGATAACATGTACATATATTTGCATTAAGAAAAGCATTTGTGATGAAGTACAGCTTCCAAGAGCATCTTATCCTTCTTCTTGAATTGTATGTAATGAGTAATGATGGTCATCTATAAAAAGTATCTATCATTCCCATCTTATAAAATTAAGATGGAAGATCATCATGGAGGGGCTGAAGTTGACCTAGTCAACAACCCATCTCCTGTCAGCCAAAGCAACACTTGCCGCCCTCAAGGGACTTTTATTGAGTTGTCCCTTAATTATAGCGATCATAGATGTCTGGGTCTTTTTAAGTGCTTCTGGGTCTTTTTAAGTGCTTCTGGGGAGAGTGACACAAATGCCAATTTCTTCTACATTTAAGTTGTGAAGACTCTTGAAGTACTTAAATTTGATAAAACTGTGAGAACTTTAATAAGTCTACTCTTTTAAAAAGTAAAGTGAAAAGGGCAAATTTAATTTTAATAATATATTTTGTTTGACTCAATATAGTCAAAATATTATCATTGTAGCATGTAATCAATGAGATATTTCACATTCTCTTTTTCCCCTATTAAGTCTTCAAAATCCAGGATTTTGCGCTTACAGCATGTTTCCATTTGGACTAGCCTCATTTCAATCACTCGACAGCCACATGTTGCTAGTAGCTACTGACAGGCTCAGAACATGCTACCCCTAAATATGGCACCTTGGCACACTGAGTATATTAAGCTGAAAGAAACTGAGAAAACCACAGAAGCAAGAAGGTCTCTCTGACCTTCCCCCACCTGCCACCACCTACTCCTTCTGAGTCAGGACACAGAAACTAGACACCCCCAGCCCCTTCTCCCACAAAGCAGGCCGTAAGACACCTGCTGACTTTCCCCTGAAAATAGGTCATAAGATCCTCATTCCAGACGGGTCCTCCCTGTACCCAGAGGAAAAGAATGCCATCACCTCTGAAGACACAGAGACAGAAAAGACTCTGGACAAATGGGCCTTGCTGGGTTCTCCTCAGTGTGTTATCATTAGCGCATACCTCGTTTGGTCCAATCATGATTCTCCACAACTATCCACTTCTTTATCAGACTTAGCATAAAACATACACAGGTTTCCCTATTTCCTTATGAAAGCTCCCATGTCATGTAAAATTTATTGAATAATAGTGTTTGTTCTTCTCTTTTTAATCTGCCTTTGTCAGTTTTATCTTCAGACCCAGCCAAGGGCCCAAAGAGGGTTGAGGAAAGCTTTCCTCTTCCACGTTACCATTTTGGATAACGTAATTTCTACGCTGGGTCGGATTCAGGATAAACACTTTCGGCAAGAGTGCTTCATAGACAGTGTTGTATACTTCATCGGGAGGCATAGGATGCTCTGGTGTCCCACAGTTAGAGATCTAAGTTTTATCACTTGATTAAGGGAGTGATCATCATCAGATTCCTTCATTACCCAGGTATATTTTCACTTTTACATTAGTGAAAAATCTGTGGGCTAATACTGAAACTACCTATATTCAAGTAATGTAAAGCCATAAGGCAGGAACTGTGGGAAAAGTCTGATTTCTACAGAAGTATAGACATAGCTAAAAGTTAACCAGCCATTGTTTCCTAGCTTGCCTTCCTGTACTTGCTTACTGCTTAAGAGTCATGTATCATTGACTGGTGTTAAGATTTGTGAGTTCCCCAATCACTTCTGTAGGTAACATCACTATTGTAAGACCTAAGACTGGTGTTTGAGATATCTTACACCCTCTGGCTTGGGGGGACCAACTGACACCAACCAGACCAGTGGGCATACATGGGAACTGACTCAACAGGTCCTACAAACCCTCTAGCCAGGAGCTATCTCAG
>VSMD01130827.1:0-172041 GCA_008750895.1 Mirza zaza
TGAGAATGGCCTTTATCAAAAAGTCTCCAAATAACAAATGCTGGCGTGGATGCGGAGAGAGAGGAACACTCCTACACTGCTGGTGGGACTGCAAACTAGTTCAACCTCTGTGGAAAGCAATATGGAGATACCTTAAAGCGATACAAGTGAATCTACCATTTGATCCAGCAATCCCATTACTGGATATCTACCCAAAAGATCCAATGACACTCTACAAGAAAGACACCTGCACTCGAATGTTTATAGCAGCACAATTCATAATTGCAAGGCTGTGGAAGCAGCCCAAGTGCCCATCAATCCAAGAATGGATTAATAAAATGTGGTATATGTATACCATGGAGTACTATTCAGCTCTAAGAAACAACGGTGATATAGCACATTTTATATTTTCCTGGTTAGAGCTGGAACCCATACTACTAAGTGAAGTATCCCAAGAATGGAAAAACAAGCACCACATATACTCACCAGCAAACTGGTATTAACTAAGCAGCACCTAAGTGGACACATAGGTACTACAGTAATAGGGTATTGGGCAGGGGGCAGGGGAGTGGGTATATACATATATAATGAGTGAGATGTGCACCATCTGGGGGATGGTAATGCTGGAGACTCAGACTTGTGGGGGTAGGGGGGAAAGGGCATTTATTGAAATCTTAAAATCTGTACCCCCATCATATGCTGAAAAAACAAACAAAAAAACAAAACAAAACAAACAAACAAAAAAAACAGCTGAACACTAAACTAACAGAACACAGAGTTCAGTTGCCATGCATTAAAAAGAAAATACAGATTACAGAAAGAGTTTAAAAAAATCAGCAAACAAGTAAACAATAGTAACTCATAACAGGTAGCACAATAAATCCTTTGGAGAGAGGAAAATATATTTTCTACAGTTGCCACATTATAGCATCAAAAATGTCAAGTTTTCAGCAAAAACTATGAGATATACAATGAAAAAAGAAAGTATGGTCTTTTCATAAGGAAGAGGAAATTAATAGAAACTGTCCAGCAGAAAGCCCAAACATTAGACTTCTAAAGAATGATTTTAACTCAAATGTCTTAAATATCCTCAAATGGTTAAATTAAAAAATGGAATAAATAACCAAAAGAAACCAAGAGAACAATATCTCAAAAATAGACAGCATCAATAACAAGATAAAAATTATTTAAAGCAACTAAATAGAAATTCTGGACTTAAAAAGTACTAAATCTGGAAAAAAAATTCACTAGAGAAGTTCAACATCAGATATGAGCAGGTAGGAAAAAAGCAGTGAACTTGAAGTTAGGTTAATTGTGAATATCCAGTCTGAGGTTCAACAAGAGGAAAGAATAAAGAAAAATAAACAGAGCTTAGGAGACCTGTGGAACTCCATCAAACATATCACATAATGGAATGTCTGAAAGGAGATAAAAGAGATAAAAGAGCAGAAAGAATATTTGAGAAAATAATGGTTGAAAATTTCCCAAATTTGATAAAAGACATGAATTTCTAAATCCAAGAAACTCAACAAACTTCAAAGAATATGAATTCAAAGAGATCCACACTGAGACACAGTATAGTCAAATTGTCCAAAGCCAATGACAAGGAAAGAATCTTGAAAGCAAGAACAAAAGAGCAACTTGTCATATACAAGTGATGCTCAATAGAATTACTATCTGATGACTTTTCAGAAACCATGAGGGTGCTGAGAGAAAAAAATATGTCAATTAAGAATTTAATGGAAAGATACAGGCTGTCAAATTGAGTCCAAAAGCAAGACCAAATTTTATGTTATCTATTAAAAAAAACACTTTCAGTATAAAACACATGTAGATTAAAAGTAAAAGTCTGGAGAAAGATATGTCATGCTAACACTAATTCAAAGAAAGGTGTACTAGCTATATTAATTTCAGACAAACCAGACTTTAGAGTAAGGTAAATTATCAGGTATAAAGAGGGGCATTATGATATAATGATAACGTGGTCAACTCTCCAAGAAGATATAACAATCTAGATTAGATAAATCCATAGAAATCAAAAGCAGATTAGTAGTTTCCAGGTGGTGGAGAAAAAGGGAATAGGGAGTGACCATTTATTGTCTATAGAGTTTCCTTCTAGAATGATGAAATGTCTTGGAAATAGATAAAAATCATGGATGAACATTGTGCATGTACTTAAGTCTAATGAATGTATACTTTAAAAAGGTTAATAATTCAATTTTCTTATATGGATACTTAAATAAATACATGAGGAAACAACAAATTATACATTTTCAAAATATCATTTATTGAATAATTACTACTAAACTAATAAATGCCTGATGTGTGCTATCTCACCCCATTTCTTGTCCAAGGTAGATAATAACTGATCTGAGAATCCTTCTCAGTATAACCTTAAAGGCAATCACTACTGAGAAAACAACAACAACAACAAAAACATTCTGACTGTCCTGGGATGACCTTTCCCTATATTCACCTTCAATCGTACTCCACCTATTGACTGATACCTGCAATTCCACAATCGAAGCTTCACACTTTCTGCTGTGGTCTTTGACCTTTACTAAATATTCCGCTGGAGATGTGTTGAAGATTGGGTTCTCAGAAAACAGATCCTAAGTCAAATATTTGTTTGGAAGAGGTCTACTGGGAAATGACACTTTTAAGGAGATGGCAAAGCAGGGTTGAGCAGAAGGAGAAGTTGTACCGTAGTTTGAGAGTGCAGCTGATCCCCATAGCGAACTCTGGAGCTGGGATAGCACCTTGAAGGTATCTTCAAATGAGGCAATGAACTTGTGTCCCCATAATAAATAGTCACTGTATTTGGGCTTCCCCAAGCAAAGAAGTGTGATCTTGGACAGGAAAGGGCAATTCCTAGGGAGGGGGTGCTCAGCTCTGAACTGTCAGCAGTCAATACTCTGGCAGTCAGGGAAATACGTTCATTGGTTCTGAAAGGGAAATCTGGGTGGTATGCCACAGCAGAGGTACACCAATGTTAGTTATTAGCAAAATTTATACATCAGTATGAATTAATTTAACTTCATTATGGTGGCAGAAAAAGAAAGCAAGCATGTCAGGGACACAGGTATGGGATGTGGGGGTTATATAGAGAGAATAAGTATGTTGAAAATAATATAAATATTGTTATATCATCAGATAGAAACATTCTCTAAGTTTGTTTTGAACTATTTTGTCTTAAATTTATATATATATATATATATATATATATATATATATATATAAAATTGCTTTGGGAATGATCATGGTAGTGTACCTTGAGATCACTATTTGTAGGAGAATCTCAACCTAATTTTATATTTGAGGGGCTTCCTTTGCCTGTTAATTTCACAAATTTACCCTACTGAAAAACTGCCTTCCCAAGAGGCAAGAAGATCCATTGTTGATTTCCTCAGACAATATACAAAGCCAGGTCTTTCGAGCTCACACTTAGCATTCAGAAAGCCTGTAAGTGGCATTGCAGTCTAGAGGTAGGAAACAGAAATGTGATTAGAAGAAAAAAAAAAGACAATAAATGCAAATTCCTTGCAGGATTTAATTCTACTTTCTAGTCACATCAACTGTTAAAGAGAATCAATGGGAATAATTGTATCTATATTTCTATCGCCCAGAGATCAGTTTCTTTTCTATTTTTCTGTGTCCAGTACAATTGCTGACAAAATGTGTGCATACTTTGCATTTTAAAAACATTGCCTAGATACATGTTTGCATAGTATTTTTGGTACCTAACATTACATCAGTTATTTTTCCATGTGGCTAAAGTCTCCACAGATAAAATTTTTAATTTATAGTATATACTTTAATAGATCAATTACTTAACTGTTTCTCTATTGGTGACCAAAGCTAATCATTTCTTGTTATAAATAAGCCAATTATAAATATCTTTAGTCTTCAGAGGATGGGTATGCCCAGTGTGGGATTAGAGAAAAGTAAGGTAGTCAGTAAAATGTCATTTAATATTAATAAAGTCTTTCATGGTTCTTGAGAAAACTGCAGATCATTTTCTTAAAAATTGTGCCACAATTTTATACTGTCATCATCAGAATGTGAATGTATTTTTTCATCACTTTTGAATATAATCATTATGTTTTAAATATGGTTGGTAGCATACTGGATTAACAAGAAGGCACTGATGATTTGGTTCTCAATTTGATTATTGTTGGCATATATGAATGCTTCTGATTTATGTGTATTGATTTTGTATCCTGAGACTTTACTAAATTCATTTATCAATTCCACGAGTCTCATGGTTGAGTTCTTGGGGTTTTCTAAATATAATATCATATCATTAGCAAACAGGGAAAGTTTGATCTCTTCTGCCCCAATTTGGATACCTTTAATTATGCTTTCATGTCTGATTGCTATAGCCAGGAATTCCAGCACTATGTTGACTAGAAGTGGAGATAGTGGGCAGCATTGCCTGGTTCCAGTTCTAAGTGGGAATCCTTTAAATTTTTCCCTATTCAGTATGATGTTGGCTATGGGTTTGTTGTGTATGGCTTGTATCATTTTTAGGTATGTCCATTCTATGTCTATTTTATTAAGTGTTCTTATCATGAAAAGGTGTTGAATTTTGTCAAAAGCTTTTTCTGCATCTATTGAAAGAATCATATGGTCTTCGTTTTTGCCTCTGTTTATGTGTTGAATTACATTTATAGATTTGCATATGTTGAACCATCCCTGCATCCCTGGGATGAAGCCCACTTGTTTGTGATGGATTATTTTCTTGATAACCATCTGGATTCGTTTAGCTAGGATTTTGTTGAAAATTTTTGCATGTATATTCATAAGGGATACTGGTCTGTAGTTTTCTTTTTTTGTTGCATCCTTTCCTGGTTTTGGTATCAAGGTTATGTTTGTTTCATAAAAAGTGTTAGGTGGTTTCCATTCTTCTTGATGTTGTGGAATAATTTCTGCAAGATAGGGACCAGTTATTCTTTGTAAGTGTGATAAAATTCAGGTGTGAAACTTTTTTTTAGGGAGATTTTTAATTGCTGTTTCTATTTCAGCTCTTATTATTGGTCTGTTCAGGAATTCTATTTGTCCCTGATTGAGCCTAGGGAGGCTGTGTTTTTCTATAAGTTTATCCATTTCCTCCACATTTTCCAGTTTATGTGCATAAATGTTTTGTAGTATTCATAAATGAAATCTTGTGTCTCCTTGGGATTGGTTGTGATATCTTCTTTCTTGTTCCTGATGGAGCTTATTAGACACTTCTCTTTTCTACTTTCCTTTAGCCTAGCCAAAGGTATGTCAATTTTGTTTATTTTATTGAAAAACAAACTTTTTTGTTTTATTAATCTTATGTATAGCATCCCTGTTGTCAATTTCATATAGTTCTGATTTGATCTTGTTAATTTCACTTGTTCTGCTGGGTTTGGGGTTGGTCTCTTCTTCTTTTTCCAGCTATTTGAGTTGATTCATTAGATTGTCTATTTGTGATTTTTTGACTCCTTATCTAGGAATCCAGTGGAGCCGCAGGTTATTTTTCTTCATATAATCCCACAATTCTTGTAAGATTTGATCATGTCTCTTATTTTTCTGCTCTATCTCTGTGATTAACTTATTTGATTTGAAAGTGTTATCTTAAATCTCTGAGATTCTTTCTTCTGTTTGGACCACCCTAGTGTTTTCCACTGCGTTTTATATTTCCCTGAATAAATTCTTCTTTTCTGGGAGATCAGATTGATTTTTCTTTGAGATCTCAATTTCCTTAGTGAATTTTTGATCCAAGTCCTGAATTTTCTTTGTATTGGTTATCCACTTTTTCTTGCATATCATTGAGCTTTCTTACAATCAAATTTTGGAATTCTTCTTCTGTCAATCAAATTTTGGAATTCTTCTTCTGTCATTTTAGTGTTTTGTGTTTGTTCAGTTTCCATTTCTTGAGAGCTGGTGTTTCTCTTAGAGTGTTTTCGATTTGATATTCCATAGTTCCAGAATTCTTTCACTGAGCCCTTCCCATCTGGATCAGCTGATGTTTTATCCTATCTACACCGGGGTCTTCTCTTCTATGGTCCTCTGTTCTCAATATGCCACTGGGGGGAGCTTTTCCACTCCAATTGGATGGTACCCCTGATGGGAGGGGTTACTTTTGGAGCCTATTTTAGTCACTTCCAGGGAATTGTTCCTTGACCATGGCCCTGTCTGTTGACCACTGCCTCGGGGAGGAGATCCAGCCCAAGTGTTTTGATCAAGTGGGTGACCTAAACTGTTCTGGGAAGCAAAGTCATTTTACTGCCTGCTTTCAATCTGCACACAGGCCCAGCAGATTCATCCTAGATCAGGGGGAGAATGGCTTTTCTTATATTACCCCACCTCCACTGGTGGAGCCTACCACTTTTGGCACTAGAGATGCAGGCTAGGGGGAGGAGGTAGCTCCCCAGTCTGCCCTGCACCCCGGTGCTCCAGTAGTTGTAACTCCCATTATGTTAGTCTTCTCAGTAGCCAGGTCTGGCCAGCTGATTGCAGATTGTGTAGGGACAGAATTTGTCAGGAGAGTCTCTAGGCTGCGGGGGGGGGGGGGGGGGGGGGGGGGGGGGTCTGCCTGCCTCACTGTATCACACCACGGTGGCTGGGCTGTGGACCCCCTCAGTGGTGACTGCTTGCCCACTTGTAGGGTACCAGCACTGGGGAAGACTGTTTAGGAGGTGGCAGGTGCTGGGTTGAGGGTCTGGGTCATCAGGACTCCCCGTTCCCTCCTCTATGCCACCTTCCCACCAACACACACCTGTTCAGCCATAGTTCTCGCTCTTACTGACCCACCCTGTGCAAACTTATTCGCCCGAGGCAATTTCAGCCTAGAGTCCCCGACTTAGTGAACAGCTCTGTAGGGCTGGCCCCGCTTGTTACCAGAGGCAAGATATCTAAATGCCTCCCCTATCAACTCAGTCCACTTCCCTTCATGCTGTCCTAGCACGGGGCTCCAGTGGAGCTCATGGTGCCTTCCACTAAACCACACTATCTACCACCCTCTTCTCCCGCCACGATTTTCCACCAACTTCAGACGGGTCCCTGGCTGGGTTGGTATTGAGGTCAATGGGGGAGCAAGGAGTTCTCCTGTGGGTGTGATCCCACTTTAGCCTCTGGCTCAGCGGGCCGGAGCCCTTCCACACTGTATGCCCTATTGTTTGTTTTGCACTCTCCAGAGAACATGATATTATGTCCTGATCACCTTGTTTTTTTCCTTTTTTCAGAGTCCCACAGTGAACCTGTGTGGGTTCTCGATGCTGTCCTTGTAAAGGGGAGATTCACTCACATGTAGGAGACCAAATCTATGTCTCTTTCTCTGGGAGTAGGAATCCGGGGGGTTACCTTTACTCCACCATTTTCTCTCCTCCAGTAAATAGGTATTAACTTAACAAAATATGTATAGGATCTAATACTGAATGTTACAAAATGCTGAGGAAAATAATTAAAGGTGTATATAATTGGAGAGACATACCATTTCTATACATTGGAATTCTCAGCATGTTAAATGTATCAATTCTCTTCAAACTTATCTATAGGTTCAATTCAATTCTTATTAAAATTCTAGCAATTTTTATTTGACAATATAGACAATTTTACTCTAAAATTTATATGGAAGTGTACAGATTCCAGAATGGCTAAAGCAATATTCACAAGAATATGGTGGTATGAATCACTCTACACAACATTAAAGCTAACTACATAGTTATAGTAATAAAGACAGTGTGATATTGACTGAGTAATAGGCAGATAGATGGATGGTACAGAATAGGGAAGTCAGAAATATAAACACAAAACACAAAATAAATGTGCAAATGCAAGTCAGTAGAAGAATAATATTCTTTTCAACCAACGGTGCTAGAGTAATAGGACACCCATAGGGCAAAACGATCTAAACTTCACGGTTTATTAAAAAATAACTCAAAATTGATTGTGAAATTAAATGACAATTATAAAATGCAGAACTATAAAAATGTTAGAAAGTAAAAGAAAACATATTCAGAAACTTGGACTAGCAAAAGAGTTCTCAGACTTAACAAAAGGATGACCCATAAATGGAAAATATAATCAAAATTAGAAAATTTGTATCTGGAAAAAAATCCTTTGTAAGACCCTGAAATGAAAAGCTAGAGATTGGGAGATCATATTTTCAAACAATACATCAAAACGGACTTTTATCTACAATATAGGATGAACACTCAAAACTCAACAGTAGAAAACTAATAATCTGACTTCTGGTTTTCAATCTAGAACATAAGTAGCTTAAAAATCTCCACTCATTTGTAACAACAAGTTAAAAGTTAACAATTTTTCTTAGATTCATGAGGGAAATGAAGTCACAGGGCAAACTGCTGCCCCTCAAATTGGAAATACAGACAGACAGATAAAAAGAATCACCAAACTCTGGAGCAGAACTCATGAACAGAAAGCTCTGTAAGAATCAGCATTGGGATAGGAAATCCTGAATTATAACTGACAAATTGCTGATGTTTCAGTGTGGACAAGTCTGACAGTAAAATCTGCAGGAACATCCAGTCACAAGAGAGGTCTCATGGTCTTGTGAGTTTACCTCCAGGAGCTCTACCAAATCTTCATATTGAATAATGAAGAAAAATCCCCCCATGATTCCAGAAAAGGAACCATTTTGAAATACACCAGAGAACCCTGTTCTTCTTAACAGGGGCTGTCTTCAGGAAAAACTGTTTTAAATCATAGCCTATTTGTGAAGATCAACCTACCTGGGCGTAGGGAAATACCCAGCTCCAGTCCCATCTAAAGATGGTTTCCCACTTAACTGGAGGAAATACTGAGAAGCACTTGTGAAGTTCACAGGTCAGAGACACAAACTCACAAAAGGATCGACACTTTATCAAAGAATGATTGAATACTTCCTTTCCCCTCTAAACCTCACCACCACATTACTAAAGTCCTATTTAATGTGGTTCCTTTTACCCAGTACGTCATGCTCATTTATAGCAAAAAAAAAAAAAAAAAAAAAAAAAAAAAAAAATTACAAGCCATACTAAAAACACTTTGAAGAGACTGAACAAGCATGAGAACCAGAGTCAGGTATTGCAGGATTATCAGAACACACTTCAGGTGATGGGTACAAAGGGTCAGACTTCACCATTATACAGTATACACATGTAACAGTTCAACTTGTGCCCCGGAATTCTCTTAAAATAAAAAAGGAGAAAATTGTAAAAAATACAAATAAAAACATCGGCCCATAGGAAAGAATTATCATATTATCAAAACAGGAATTAAAGATAACTATAATGAATATTCTAAGAACTCTAATGAAAAAATAGACAACATTCAAGAACAGATGGGTAATGTAAGCAGAGAGAGAGAAATTATAAGAATTGTTTTAATTGATAGAGATCAAAAACACTGTGACAAAAGTGAATAATGACTTTGATGGGCTTATTTGTGGACAAAGATGAGGATAAAATCTCTGAGTTTGAGGATGTGGGAACAAAAACTTGCTAAACTGCAAAGCAAAAGGAAAATATCTAGAAAAAAACAGAAAGGAATATATTAAATATTTGAAGGAATAATGAATGAAAACTTCCCCCAAATTACCAAACCAAAGATCCCAGAAGCACAAAAAAACATCATGCAGGATGGATGCCCAAGAAATTACATTTAGATACATTACATTCAAACTTCAGAAAATTAAAGATAAAGAAAAAAATCTTGAAAAAAGCCAAACAGAAAAGCACCTTGCTTGTAGGTGAACAAAGATAAGAATTACATTCAACTTCTACTCAGAAACCATGTAAGCAAGAAGAGAGTGAAGTAGAATGCTTAGTGTTGAGAAAAAATAAACATCGACCTAGAAGTCTGCCTCCAGCAAATTTATCCTTCAGAGAAATAGTCTTTTTCAGACAGCTAAATTTGAGGGAATTTGTTGCTAAAGAACTGCCTTGCAAAATATGTTAGAAGACATTCTTCAGAGAGAAAGAATTTAGGTCAGAAACTCAGTTCTACATAAAGGCAGGAAGATCATTAGAAAAAGGAATAAGTAAAGGTAAAAATAAAACTTATTTTTCATTTTTAATTAATCTAACAGTTAATAGTTCTTCAAAACAATAATAACAGCTTTATACACAGGTATCCCTCAGTATCCATGGAGGGTTTGTTCCAGGACCCCCATGGATACCAAAATTGGTAAATGCTCAGGTACCTCAGTTGGCCTCTTGGAACCCATGAATATGAAAAGTCAATTTTCTGTATTCATGGGTTTCATATCCTGCAAATACTGTTTTATTGATCCACATATAATTAAGTCTACCAATGTGAAACCTGTGGATATGAAAAGCCAACTGTATTTCATCATGTATGCATAGATAGATATATAGATAGGTACAAACACACATATGGGTATGCATGACTGTGTACAAGTGAAATGAATGACAGTAATGATACAAGGGGTGGGAGGGAGTAATAAGGAAAATTTCATTTTTATAAGTACTTTCACAACTCGAAAAGTGGTACAGTATTATTTGAATGTAGACTTGGATCAGTTATAAACATATATTGCAAACTCTAGGGCAACTATTTAAAAAGATTTGTACTCCCATAATATATCAAAATAAAAAATAAAAAGATTTAACAAGATTATAATTGATATAGTAAGAAAGGAGATAAGATGGAATCATATATAATACTCAATTAAAACTGCCCATGGCAGAGAAAGTGTAGAAAATAAAAATAGGCACAAACCAAGAGCAACAAATAGGAAACAGTAACAAATACTCTAGACAGTAATCCAAGTATATGAACAGTCACTTTGGTCTATATGGCCTAAATACACTAATTAAAAAACAGAGATTATCAGAGTAGATCAAAAAAACAAGATCCAACCATATGTTTTCTTGAAGAAATTCACTTTTTAAAAAAAAACTTTATTGTGGTAAAAACACTTAACATGAGATCTATTCTATTAACATATTTTAAAGTGTATAATACATTATTATTGACTATTAGAACAATATTGGACAGCAAATCTCTAGAGCTTATTCATTTTGCTTGACTATAACTTTATGCACATTGATTAGTAACTGCCCATTTCTCTCTCCCCCAGTTTCTGGTAACTACCATTTCATTATCTGATTCTATGAAAATACTACTTTCAATACTTTATATAGGTGAAATCATACAGTATTTTCCTTTCTATGACTGGCTTATTTCACTTAGTATAATGTTCTCAAGGTTCATCCATGTTGTTGCATATGGCAGACTGTCCTTCCATTTTAACACTGAATAAGTACTACACTGTGTTCATATGTTACATTTTCTTTATCCATTCATCTGTTGGTGGACATTTAGTCTGTTTCTACATCTTGGCTATTGTGACTATTGCTTCAGTGAACAAAGGAGTGCTAATATTCTTTGACATTCTGACTTCAATTATTTTGGATAAATACCCCAAAGTGGAATTGTTGGCCCATATGGTAAATCTTTAAAGAACTTTAAATATAAATATAACTATAATTTATAAATGAAAACTAATGGGATGGATAAAGCTATACCATGCTAACACTAATCAAGAGAAGATAAGAGTAGCAATATTAATTTCAGACATAAGAGATTTCAGAATGAGAAAAATTACCAGAGATAAATAAGAACATTGTTTAATGATAAAAGGGTCAATACTCCAAGAAAATATAACAATCATTAATGTGTATGTGCTTAACAACAGTGCATCAAAATCCCTGAGGGAAAAACTAATAGAACTGCAAACAGAATTAGATGAATCTACTATTATAATTGGAGACATTATCTCTTTTCTATTGGAAATAGACAAATCCAGTAGGCAGAATATCAGTTAGGATACAGTTGAACTCAACAACACCATCAATAAACTGGGTCTAATTGACATCTATGGACTAATCATTGAACAACAGCATATTACACATTCTTCTCAAGCTCATATGGAACAGTGATCAAGATAGACCACAGTCGGGCCATAACACAAAGCCTAACAAATCTAAAAGAATAGAAATCATCCAAGGTCTGCTCTCAGACTACAACAGAATTAAAGTAAAAATCAATAACAAAAAGATAACTGGAAAATCTCAAAATAAGATTGGGGCATTAAACAATACACTTCTATATAGTATATGAGTAAAACTAAAGAATATCTACAAAATCCCTACAGTTAACATCCTCCTTCATGGTGCAAAACTCAAATCTTTCTTGCTAGTATCAGGAGCAAGGGAAGGATGACCCCTCTCACCACTGTTTTTCAGCATTATGCTTGAGGTCCTAGCTTATTCAATAAAACAAGAAAAGGAAATAAAAAGCATACAAACCAGGAGGGAAGAACTAAATCTGTCTTTGTTCAAAGATGACAGGATTATCTATGCAGAAAACTTAAAAGAATTGACAAAAAAAAAAAAAAAAAAAAAACATCCTGGAATCAGTAAGTGATTATTGCAATGTTCCAGGACACAAGGTTAATATATAAAAGTCAGTCACTTTCCCATAAACCAGCAATGAAATAGGGAAGCTGAAATTATAAACACAGTATAATTTACCTTAGCACCTTTCAAAATAAAATACTTAGATATAAATGTAAAAACAGTACAAAATATGTAAAACCATAATTCTCTAATGAAAGCTATCAAAGAATAAGTAAATAAATGGAAAGATATCCCATGTACATAGGTAATAAGAATCAACATTTTTAAGAGGTCAGTTCTTCCTAATTTTATCTATAGAGTCAGTGTAATTTCAAACAAAATCCCAGCAAGTTATTTTGTGGATATTGACAAACTAAATCTACAGTTTATATGGAGAGATAAAAGATTCAGAATAGTCAACTCAGTATTGAAAGAGAAGAATAAAGTCAGTGCACTGACACTATCCAACCTCAAGACTTAACTAAAAAGTTATAGTAATCAAGACAGAGTGGTTTTGGTGGAAGAATACACAAATAGATCAATGGAATAGAATAGAGAGCCTAGAAATAGACTTACATAAATATAGTCAACTGATTTCTGACAAGGCGATACAATGGAGCAAAGAACAACAAATCATGGTGGAACAACTGGACATTCACATTAAAAAAAAAAAAAATCTCAGCAAAGAACTCTAATGCATCACAAAATTAACTAAAATGGATCACAGACATAAATATAAAATGGAGAAACATGAAATCCCTAGAAGATAACATAAGAGTAAACCTAGATGATCTTGGGTATGGTCATGACTTTTAAAGATATAACACCAAAGGTACTGACCATGAAAAAAATAATTGATATTCTAACTTTATTAAAATTAAAAACTGTGCTCTGTGAAAGAAATATAAAGAGAATGAGAAGGCAAGCCACAGAGAAAATGTTTGCAAAAGACATAGTTGATAATGGACTGTTATCTAAAATATACAAAGAATTCTTAAAATTGAACAATAAGAAAATAGGCAACCCAAAATCCCAAACCTAGACAACATCAAATACTGCAAGGCTGTGGAGCAACAGGTACCCATTGCTTTTGGGTATTCAAAATGTTACAGCCACTTTGGAAGACAGTTTGGCGATTTCTTACTAAACTAAACATATTCTTCCCATATGATCTAGCAATCATATTCTTTGGTATTTACCCAAATAAATTAAAAGTTTATGTTTATAAAAAAAACCTTCACATGCATGTTTATAGCAGCTTTGTTTATAATTGTCAAAATTTGAAAGTAACCAAGACATCCTTCAGTAAGTGTATGGATAAGAAAACTGTGGTACATACAGACAATAGAATATTATTAAGCACTAAAAAAAAATGAACTGTCAACTTGTGAAACGACATGGAGCAACCTGAAATGCATATTCTTAAGTGAAAGAAGCCATCCTTAAAAGGCCACATATTATATGATTCTAACTCTATGACATTTTGGAAAAGGCAAAACCATACACAGTAAAAATATCAGTGGTTTCCAGGGGGTGGAGGGATGAAAGGATGAAAGGGTGAGGTGATGAAGGGATAATAGGCAGTGCACAGAGGATGTTTAGGGCAGTGAAACTACTCTGTATACTATAATGGTAGAAATATATCATTATGCATTTGTCCAAACCCATAGAATGTACAACACCAAGAGTAAACCCTAATATAAACTATGAACTTTGGGTGATAATGATGTGTCAATGCAGGCTCATCAATTGTAAAAAAAATATGTGCCACTCTTGTGTGGGATGTAGATAGTGGGGGAAGTTGTACATTGTGGTAACAGGCAGTTAACAAAAAGCCCAGAAACGATTTAATCAGAAAATGGAAAAATGCATGAAAAAATATTTTAGCAAACAGGATACATGAATGGCAAATAAGTGCATGAAAATATATTCAACATCTGTAGCCATTTCAAAGATAAATATTAAAACCACATGATATATCAAAATGATTTAAATACAAAATAGTAACGACACCAAATACTAGCAAGAATCAGGAGAACCTGAACGACTCATCCATAACTCGTGAAAATTTAAAAAAGGTAAAGCCACTCTAGAAAGCACTTTGGAAGTTTCTTATATATATATATATATATATATATATATATATATATATATATATATGAAAAAGCTATACGTGCAGCTGGGCATTTGTCCCAGAGAAATGACAACATGTGTTCACACAAAAGCCTGTGCAAAAATGTTTATAGAAGCTTTCTTCATAATACCCCAAACTGGAAACAACCCAAATGTCCTCTAATGTTTAAACAAATGGTTGTACATTAATACTTGGGAATACTACTGAGCAATTAAAAAAGAATAAAATATTGACACATGAAGCAACCTGGATAGACTCTAGAGTATTATGCAGAATGAAAACCCCATCCAAAAGGTTGCATATTGTATTATTCCATTTATATAATTGTCTTGATTGAAAAAAAATATAGAGGAGAATGGATTAGTAGTTTCCAGGGGATAATGAGAGAGTACTAGCAGTAGAAAGGTCAGTGAGGGTGTCTTATGCTCTTTTGGGTAGATGCCCAACAATGCTATTGCTGGGTTGAATGGTATTTCTATTTCTAGCTGTTTGAGGTATACACCTGAATGTTTATGGCAGCATGATTCATGATTGCACGGTCATGGAAACAACCCAAGTGCCCGTCAACTCATGAGTGGATAATTAAAATTTGGTATATGGTCAAAATGGAATCTTACTCAATTCTAAGAAACAACAGTGAGCTTGCACCATTTATGCTTTCCTGGATTAAGCTTAAGCCCAGTATCCAAAGTGAGGTGACACAAGATATGTAAAATGGGCTCCACATCTACTCGCCATCAAATTGGCACTGACTGACTAAAACTATGGTGCTCAAATGGTGGTAGCGTGCACCAGGGATGGGGGGGACCCACATCTTAGGGATGTGGCAAGCATTGTGGAGGGGAAGGGAATACTTCTAACCCTTCTTAGGGAGAGGCTAAGATATACAATATAACCAAAATGTCAAAAAAACCAAACAAACAAAAAAAAAAAAAAAACTTTTATCTGGTGGTGGGCAGGTGGGAGGGAATAGGAGCGCAAGGGTGTGTACTTACATAATAGGTGTGGTGCGCACCACCTGGGGTTTGGACACCCTTGAAGCTCTGGCACGGCAAGGGGGGAGGGGTGGCAGGAGCAATATATGTAACCCTAACAATATTTGTACCCCCATAATATGATGAAATAAAAGGAAGAAAAAAAGAAAAAAGAAAGGTCAGTGAGGCTATGCAAGGGCAGCATGACTTATTATTGTGGTAATGAAATAATCTATATTTTGATTGCACCAATGTCAATATCCCTGTGATGTGATTGTAGTATAGTTTTGTAAAATGTTACCATTGGGGGAAAGTGAATAAAGAGTACAAGAGGATTCCTTTCTATTATTTATTACAAGTGCAAGTGAAGGAAATATTGTCTCAAAAGAAAAAGGTTAACTCAAATATATTGTGTATAGCAGCATTATTTGCAATTTCCAAAAGGTAGAAGCAACCTCGATTCTGATCAATTGATGAATAGATAGATGAAATGTGATATATTCATACAATGGAATGTTACTCATTCATAAAAGGAATGAAGTACTGATATATGATGCCATATGGATGAAACTTAAAAAAAATTAGGGTAAGTGAAAGAAACCAGTCAAAAAGGCCAGATACTATGTAATTACATTTATATAAAATGTCCCCAAACAGGCAAATCCGTAGAGACAGAGGCAGATTAGTGGTTGCCAGGGTCTGGAGGGCATGAAGAGTGACTACATTGGGTTTGTAATTTCCTTTGTGGTGAGGAAAAGGTTCTGAAACTAGATGAAGTTGATGGTTACCCAATATTATGAATATATAATAATACCACTGAGTTATATACTTTAAAATGGTTAATGTGGTAAATTTTGTTGTATGTATTTTATATCACAATAAATAGAAAAAATAACAGAAGGGATAAGACATTAGTATATTTAAATATTCATTTCTGGTTGAATAGATTTTAAATAATTTTTATTTTCTATTTTATACTCTTGTACTTTGTACTTTTAAAAATTAAAGAAATAAATAGCAATGCAGGACTTTTATACTAAACCTAGCATTGAAGGAAAGTTGGAGTTAGTGGAATGAAATGATCAAAAGTAATTGAAAACATATTTTTATTATAGAAAATGACAAATATAAACAAAAATCACTTAGAATAATGTAACAAACTTCCATTTACCCATTGCTCAACTTCAATACTCATCAACTCACAGCCAATATTATTTAATTTAACCCCCACCCATTTAGGATTATTAAAAGTTGCTGTAAGGTGGGTGAAGAAAATATGGATGCTGAAGTGAGACATATCAGTATTTTAATCTCAAGTCTACATCTATTATCTGACTTAAAAGTGCAGACACATTGGTTTTAATCCTAGTTCTCTTGACTGATCTGTGGGGGCCTTAGATTGGTTGTATAATCTCAGTTTTCTCCTCTGTCAAAAATGATAAAATAATAACTGTGTGTAATAACTGAAATTATATGGGGAAAAGAAACATAAATATATATGATACAAATCATTGAATTAATTGTTTTGGCTGCCTATTTTTTTATAACCTGAACAAAAGTCAGAATCTGGATTTTTTTACACCAAATTTATCTACGTAAGAGTTATTCAACATATATTTGAGCTGAGGGACTTCATGTCTCAGATGGCCTGAAGCCGTCTGTTTGCTCCTGTGGTCAGTTAACAAGTATTATTAGAGCCCTCTTTCACTTTCAAGGAGTCCCAGTTTAAATAATACATTTCATGCTCACCCTATATCTAGAAAATGCTAAAGTTTTAAGAAAATAGCATTCAAAAAATAAAAAATAATCATAATACAATATCCAAAAATGAGTATTATGTGCTTTTTAAAAACATGAACTTTTCCGTATTGGTGGATATTTTTTAAAATAAGCATTTTTATACATTAACTGAATTTTCCTGATATTCAGCCCTAATTTCATTTATATTTTCAATTAGATTTTATGATTCTGGGTCATCACAAATAACTTTAGTTGTCATAAATATAAAGCTTTATATAGCTTAACTCTTTTACAGTGCTGTGATTGCATCTGCAATACTCCTAACTTCCCATTCTGCAAATGCAAGCAGGTTAATTCCCTCAAAAGAGAAAGGCTGCTAAGCCACATGAAGGCGTCTTTGTGGACAAATCAAATCACTGAACTAACCACAGTTTTAATGGCTACTCCATTCAAATAAAAATCCAACTGCTATCAAGCATGGCCCTAGTGCCAGGCAATTGTAAAGTGTTTTATAATCCCCTTTAACAAGCCTGCCTCACATCAACCCAGGGTGCACAAGTTGAAATAGGCATTTTTTTTCTAATAGTAAAATATTTTCATTCATTCCACATTTATTGAGTACATTACACATCCCACTTCTATCCTAAGCAATAGAGATACAACGATGTATAAGGCAGTACCAACAGTCTAGTTGGTTACAAAGTTAGATGAGGAGTGAAGTTGTAATTCACAGATTCTAGGGATTTGAAAGTTATTTCACCAGTTACAGGTAAAAATATAATTTATTTTTTGCTTCCTAAAATATGCCATTTTATCAGTCTCTTAAAAAAATGCTGAGTGCTCACACTGTTCCAGGCATTTTTCTGTGTGCTAGAAATACACAAACCGCCTGCTATCATGGAGCCTATTGCCTAGAGAGGAGACATAGAAAATAAGAAAAGCAACCAAATATATAACATGACAGGCAGTAATAAGTGTTATGAAAAGAAATTGATTCCGAGTAAAAGTGGGTAGAACTTGGTGAAAGTGAGGAATGGGCTACTTCATTCTGGGTAGTCAGGGAGGCTTTTTTCAAAAGAACACTTTGAGACGAGAGTTGAAGAAAATGATGGAGATATGAAGTAAGAAAGAGCATTGCAGGAAACAAAAATGTGGTTTGTATTTTCCCCCAAACATCACAAGAGGCCAGTACAGCTAGAAGAGTGAACTAGGAGTACAGTGTTAATTGAAGGTGATGTGAGACTGATGGAAGCTGGAAAGGCTAGGGCCTGTGAAGGATTGTATGGAAATTTTAATTTTGTTCTCAATGTGCTTGGAAACAATTAGATGGTTTTTAGCAGAGAAATGGCACAATCTGCTTTAGGTTTTAAAAGGATCACCCTCACTGCTGTGTTGAGAATGATGGTAGGGGCACAAGGGTTGAAACAGGGAGACCAGTTAGGAGATTTTTGCAATAACTGAGTCAAGAGACTGTGGCTTGAAGTAGGATGGTAGCAGTGGAGGTTTGTAAAAAATGGTTGAATAAGGAATAGAGTCTGAAGATAGAAAAACTAGGACTTGCATGACAGATGGGATATTGCTGTAAGACTGCAAATGTTTCCCTAAGCTATTGAAAAATAAAGTTTTCACTAACTGAGATGGGGAAGATTGTAAGAGCAGAAGACTAGGGGACAAAAATTGAGGGTTAGGAATCAAATGTATTAGGTTTGTGTTTAGACATCAAAATGAAGATGCAGAATAGGCAGTTGACTATATGAGTCTGGAGTTCAGGTGAGAGGTCTGGGCTAAAGATAAAGATTTTAGAATCCTCAACGTATGGATGAAATGTAAAGTGATGAGGCTGGATTAATTTCAACCAAGGAGTGTGTGTATGAAGGAGCATGGGAGACTTAAAAGAAGTAGCCAGTAAGTATAGGAGAGAAGCCAGGAGGAAGAGTGTCTCAGATGCTAAATAAAAAGATATTTATGAAGGAAAGAGTGATCAGCTATGTCAAAGGCTACTTTACTTACCCAATAATCATTTACTAATGACTCATTATTTTCTAGGCACTGTTCTAGGTGCTTGGGACCTAAAACTGAAAAAAGTATGATTCCTCCCCTGGGGAAGCTTCCAGAGGTGGAGATGGCCAAATAAGCAGACAATGGTGATACAGTATGAACAGTGCTGAAAGAGTCACTTGCAAAAGGTCCCATGGTAACATGTGCCTTCTTCATTATATGGCTTTTCTTTCAAACCCTTAGAGGCAAGTAATTGGCATGAATAAATCTTTTCAATTAGCATACTGCATTGACTGATTGCTGCCACAGATGTACTGAATGACATTCCACATTTTATTTCCTACAAGATGAGTTAAATATAAGCCAAGTCTCTTGGGAGATATTTTTCAGACTAGGCAAGGTATTGTTATAACCATGAAAGAGGCTGGTATTCATACTCTTCTATTTCTTATTCAAATTAGAATTATACATTGAGGAAAAGTATTAAAATATATATTAGTATAAGTAAGTGGGGGCACCAGACTAGTGGTTTTTACCTAATGCATTTGGAGTTCCTTGAGGACACCTGCCAAAGGTTGTGGGCATGGACTGTCAAAACTAGCAATATACCCAGATTCTAAGGTAAGCTGCTTATTTGCTTAAGTAACTTGACTATTTTTATTCAGTTCACTCAAATGATCAACTCAGTTATAAAATAATTATTTGCTTGACTTTGTTTATTTGTCTATAGACAATAGGACCACAAGATTGACTTAGTGGATTTGTTAATTTAAATGACCATTTACCTGGCCTTCAGGTCATATTGCATACTCCTTAGTGTGTGACACTTAAAAACCTTTCATCAGAGGATATAGAGCAGAGGAGTTCAAATGACATAGTAGAGAGTCATACTGTTTGAATTTGAATCTTGGTTCCACTGTTTATTAGTTGGATGACCTTGGAAAAGTTGCATGATTCCTCTATACATTAATTTCCTCATCTGTAAAATGGGGATAATAAAAAACCTTGGCTTAGAAGGTTATTATAAGTATGGTATTAAATCTGTTACTTACATGCAAGGAATTTAGCAAGTTGTCTGGGCCATCATAGTACAATCTAAACATTTGCTATTATTATCTGGCTCCACTCCACTGATCTGGCCTCACCAGCTGCCACTTGCAAACATCCCTCCAAACAACCAAAGATGCTCAAGGAGAAGAGCAGAGAGAGAACAGCCAGAAGGCTATTTCACTGATGCAAGTAAGAGATGATGGTGCCAGAGGAGATGGACAGAAGTAGACTGACTAACTCAGAATATATTTTGAAAGTTGCATTGACAGTATTTCCTAATGGATTACATGTGTAAGGTGAGGAAATGAGAAGTAAAAAAAAAAAAAAATCCTAGCTTTTTGGCTGGAAAATAATTGAATAGAAGCTTGGGAGAGGAACAGGTATTAGGCTTAGAACATGTTATAAATTTTGACCATCTCCAAGTGGAGATGTCAATTAGGCAGTTGAATAACACATTTGAAGTTGAGGGGAGAAATCAGAGCTCCAGATATAAATTTAAGAATCATCAGTATGTGGATACTATTTAAAGTGCAAAGCCATGGGAATATTTGAGGTTACCTGGTGACAAATAATAGCATGGATCTTTGCTTATTGTTATAAAGATTATATAAGTAAGCCCATGTTAACATACTTGACTCAGTTCTTGACATATGGTAAATATGCAATATATGATAATCATTGCTATTGTTATGATTAAGAATAATTTATTGCAATGATAGGAATTATTAGTTTGATTTAATAATGGAAAACCTCCATTATTATTTAGAGCTGTACCTCCAAACCTTTCCCTAGTCCTGGTACACATAGAAAATTGTAACATTTGCACAACTGCTGGGGTAAACTTTGTTGTGTGAGGCCCCTGGTTCAGGTCCAACCTAGCTGGATGTAGACGTAAATATCACTGACAATAACAATCTATTCTCAGAAAAATACTACATCAAACTAATTGAGAAGTTTTACTTTAGAGCCTTGATACTTAAAATATGGTGTGTGGACCAGGAGTGTAGTAGTGTAGTAGGCATCACCAGGGAGCTTATTTTCTAATGCAGACTCTCGTCTCGGGCCTAGTGAATCTGAATCTGAACTTTTTACAAGATCTTTTTGTGATTCCTGTGTTCTTTAAAGTTTGAGAAGCACTGATTAATAGGATTGTAATAAATTTTAAATAATTTATATTCATTAAAACTGATATATGGAATGCCAAACTTAAGATAATTATTTCTTCTTTTCTCCTTTCTTTCAAAATGATGTACATATTGCATCTATTATGTGCTGTGCACATGGACAGATTCGTAGCAGGGTTGTTTTTGCATTGGTGGACTTCTCTGTAATGTGTGAAAGCTTACAGGTTCATTATTTAATTAAGTGATTTCCATTTTATCAGGGTACTTTATGCTCATATCATGGTAATGCATATATATATATATGGTATATGACTCTGAAGCACATTCATATATATATATATATGGTAATGCATATATATATTCATTACCATATATATACCATATATATATGCATATTTTATATATATATATATATATATATATATATATATATATATATATATATATGACTGGCCTGGGATCATCTCTTAACCTTGCAGCAGTGACAGTTCATCTCAGGGATGAAGTTCATGGTGAGAAACTTGGAACCTCACATGGGGCCACATTAATAGTTGCTGCTGAACTGAGAAAATTCCATTTGGTCTAGGATAATGACTCTGAAGCACATTGAAAAAATGAGGCTATTTGTTAAATTTGGTGTAGATAGAAGGGGAATATGGCTAATTTAGGCCTTCAGAAAAACTAGTTTCTTACCAAATCAAGGTTTTATTTCCTGAATTACCCACTTAATGTTATTATTCAAATTTTAATTTGTCTCATATAGATAATGCCAACGTCTAGGTTAATTGTACAAAAGTGGCCCACATAATTTTAATTTTAAAACTTTTAAAAAATCAAACTAATAAGTTTAATTAAAATATTAATTTATTTCAGTTTGGGAACATTCAAACTTCCTTTTGTAGCAAGTAGGATCCTGAGGCTCTCAGTCACTCCTGAGTGGGTTTGTCCTGACTCAAAACAGCAGGTATTGAGGCAAGAAAATTCTCATATTAGATATTCTGGAGAAAAAAAGAGGTGTTCAAGAGCCACAAAAAAGAGAGTTCAAATGTAATATTAGCCCAGAAGGGGAGATAAAAGCTGGATAGAATGTTCCTGGTCTATAACTGAAAATAGCCCGAGAGGCAAATAGAAAAGGAATCTGCTTGGGAATATGGCTATCTGGGGCGGTGCAGAATTGAGAGACACTCCTTATGCCTCCAATCTTAGAAAAAAAATTCATTATAGTACCCATAGCCTTGCTCATGCATGGTCAAGGTGTTTTCGTAAGGCAGAGGTGGCGTTTAGTAGGTATGGTAGGACTGGTGCATCTTTGAGTGAAGTCAGTCTGGGGTTTAGTCTGCAAATTCCATACAGTCTATTATCTGTATGCTCTATTAATGTTTGTGGCAATATGGCTATTGGAGGATTTGAAGGACCATGGACTGCATGGGAAAGGAACTGAAAATCATATACCTAGTCCTTATCAGGCTGGTATATGATATATTCAGGTGAGCCTGAAGGGACAAAATTTCCCAGTGGCAAAATTTAATGAAGGAGGCTCACTAGTCATAGAAGAACCAGCAGGAGTGAGCTCTGATGTAGGAAAAGCCAGCTACCAACTCACTATGTGACTGTGAACAAGGTCCTTCATCTCTTGGAGCCTCAATTTGATTATTCATCAAAAAGAGTGTGGACTAAATGAATTCAAGGGGCCCTACTGGATCTGACATTCTGTAATCCTAGGCAAGCTGGTAAGGTCGATATGAATTTTAGGAAGTATCAAGTCAAAGATTTCTAAAAATAGCTATACAACAAAAATCCTGACTAATATCCTCAAAATATTTCTTTATTGAAACATTCATTGAAGGGAAAGAGATCCAGGGTACCAGAGTAATAGAATGCTGAACTGGAAGACTCTGAAGAGGATAAATCAAATATCAAGTCCTTGGTTCCATGTCCCATTCCCCTGAAGCACTCATGGCTGAAACCTAGAGAATGTGAAGGGCAGCATATAAAAGAGAGATAATTCTTGATGCTCACTTTACAGTGCTCTGTAGACAACTTTCAGTCACTTTGACCAATTATACATAAACAGTAGTCAGAATCATTGAGAGGAGAAAAATATTTTGTGTGTTGAAAATATACACAATGAAATAAAAGCATAACACTTTTAATTACCTGTGGGAATTTCAAAAGAGTGGTTATCATGCTCTTTAATTGGCTATATTTGTTCACTGTGTATTTTCAGGGAACACAATGACATGGCAGTAATTTCAATTTCTGTCAAAATATTGTTCCTTTCAGAACATATCACCCTAATTAGATTTTCCCCCCAATACTTAAAAAGCATGCATTTAAATCACTGAGTACATTACACCGAGTACATAGTAATTCTTATTACTATTCATGCAAGTGAGAAATCATAAAACCACAATGTAAAATTGAATAACAATAAAATGAGATCTACTAAAATGAAATGTAAATATTGAACATGCTTTAGTTTATCATATTAAGTAGTTAAAAACAATATTAACTCACTATGGTACAAACTATGGAAATCCATCAGCCAAAACCCTAGGCAAAACTGAAAATAGTCTACCTCTGCTTAATCTCAGTTTCAAAAAGGTGTTTGGAATTCAAGAAAAAACTGCATCATAAGCAGTTTTTACATTGGTCTTCTAAAATTCCTTTACTCTTAGTTGGGCAATATGATAACTTTTGGCTTGAACTTGGAGGATCTGTGTTTGAGTTCCTGCTCTGACACTGCTCTTGGCTGTGTGACCTCTGAAAGACCACTTAACTTTTCATACTTTTCATTTCTTCAGAATAAATGAACTGATAACATCTATTTCGTGGAGCAATTGTGTCAAATAAGATAATAAATGATTTCTCCACAGAGTACGATATAAGAAAACCATCACATACTGAATCTCTTATATAAAACTGCATAGCAAACCACTTCAAGGCTTTGTGGGTTAAAACAACAATAATTTTGCTATTTCTCACTTTTTCTGAGCTTCAGGTATTTGAAAAAGGCTTAGCTGGGCAATTCTGGCTTGGAGTATATCATGTATTCTTAGAATTCCTCCATGTTTACTCTCCATATAGGTTAGTTTGGACTTTCTCAACATATGTCAACCTCAGGGAAGTTCTGTTGTTTACATGGTTGCTAGCATCACCCACATTAGGCAGAAGTAAATGGCATGTTCATAACCTAGTTTTGGAAGTCACATAGCATCTCTAGTGATCCAGGCAGTCACAAAGACCCCAAGTTCAATATAAGGGACCATATGCCCATATCTATAGTCAAGTCACATAGTGAAAAGAGCATGTGAAAAAAGAGATGTTGCTATGATCATCTTTGGAATAAATCATAATTTGCTATCATTAGTGCTGGTCTGATTTAAAAGATAGTTTGAAGGCTTCATTCTCTAATAAAGCCACTCTCTCAAGGCTACTATCTCACTGATTAGTTTAGAAGAACATTAATATATGCTGAAATCCCCTTTTAAATATCAAAAATTAATATTAATATCATATGGGGCATTTGCTTTGTGTCTGACAATATCCTAGGTGCTTTATATATATTATTAAGAATTCTTAACTTGATTACATAAAGTAGGGAATATTCTTATTTCACTAAGGAGTTTGCGATTCAGAAAGGTTAAGTAACTTGCCCACATCACAGAAGTCAAATTTGGATCTGTCATTCCTTTTATTAAACTGTGTGGCTTTTTTCTTTAATAGCATATACTTAAATAATGCTTTTTGCTAAGTTTGAGATACACACATACACACACACACACACACACACACACACACACACAGGCAAAGAAGAAAGGTCAAGGTCTCCTTACTTCCCAATTTTCCCAGAGTGGACCTTAATAAAATATTGACTACAAAAAGTCATCTTAAATCATTGTATTGGCAAAAAGCATTTTCTTTTTCTTTTTTATTAATTTTATTTTATCATATTATGGGGATACAAATATTGTTAGGGTTATATATATTGTCCCTGCTATTCCTCGCCCCACCCCCTGCCTTACCAAAACAGCAAGCATGTCCTACCACGAGATGGTGCGCATCGCACCTATTTTGTAAGTATAAATTCTTCCCCTCCTCCCGCCTCCTGTCTTCCCACCACCCGATAAAAGTTTGATTTTTTTTTTTTTTGACCTTTGGGTTACATTGTATATCTTTGCCTTTCCCTAGGAAGGGTTAGAGGTATTTCCTCCCCCCAAACAATGCTTGCCACAACCCTAAGATGTGTATCTCCCCCTCCCCCAAACCCTGGTGGGCATCATCACCATTTGAGCACCATAGTTTTAATCAGTCAGTACCAATTTGATGGCAAGTAGATGTGGATCCCGCTTTCCAAAAAGCATTGTCTATAGTGAAGGGGAAAAATACAGACCTCAATGGAACCTGGTATGCTTCTGTTACTCTCTGAGGGAAGCCAGGCATTTTCATTTATCATGCGTTGTCATTATGCAGGTATTATAAATCAAGCTCCAAATCTTTTTGTTTTATCTGTACAAAAACAATATCACACAGCAGTTCATTTTTGCCCTTAACCTATGTAATGCATGGTAAGGAAAAAAGTCAGTACCTGCATACTTACATTAATACAAGAAACTTGAAATTCAACTAGAAACCAAACAATTCATTTAATGAGGGATGCCTACTGAATGTTGCTTTATTTTGCATCTTCAAAATGACTTTTTCAGCCTTTGTGATGCTGCAACTGTGCTAACTTCTTCTAGATTCACATTTCAATGAAAGAATCACACTTATTAGCTGTGTAATATCAAGCAAAGCATATAACTGTCTGAGCTTCAAATTACTCAGCTGCAAAATAGGGTTAAAAGGTTAAATAGGGTTTAAAAAAGGGTTAATAAATCCTTCCTTAGCCTCATCACAGGAAGTGTGAGTTGTAAAATTGAAGCTGTAAAGTGCATGTTGATTGTAAAGCAAGCTTTATTACCATATTAATTCGTATTAGTAGACAACTTTATTTGGTAAATGTACACAAATATTACTGCTCACTCAAAAGCACATTTTAGTGGTACCTACTATGTGCCAGGTGTGTAGCTCTAGGTGCCCAGGATAAATCAGTGTGCAAAACAAAACAGTCCTACTCTCATTGAGTTTTCATTCCAGTGAGGAAGATAGTACATAAACAATTCAGCAACTCAGCATATCAGATGTTGGTGATAGAGGCTATAGAGAATAATAAATGATAGGGAGAAAGCAAGATTCTGGCCTGCTGTTCTACCTGGGAAAGGGAATGACTATACAGCTCTAGTATCTTTAGAACATTCACAGCTCTGTCTAATTTAATTCATGATTATGAAGATAAAAATGGGCTTGATTGAGCATTAAGATAATCACCAAATCTAAGTGAGTAGCCCAGTAGCTAATGTAAAGTCATTTAATGAAATATTTCACACCTAGTCTTCACTTTATTTGGAAATTAACTTAGCTAGAATTCAGCAGTGACACTGAATTTCCTTTCAATTTGACTTGCAAAAGTAGCTAAGATTTCCAAGAAAGTGGCTCCAAGAGTCGCTCTTACCTAAGGGTCCTATTTAATATTCTACATTGATAAATTCTCCTGCATCCATGAAATCCAGGTATACCAAGAGCTCAAGCTCCTTTTTCACCAAATCCTAGATTATTGTCCAAGGAGAGATCATAGTCTTAAATCTAGATCTGTGCATATATTCTTGTAATGAGCTTCTTTCACTCTTTGTATCTGTGGCCTCTTTGGGAGAGATTCCTCACATCAGAAAGATAGTAGGTCATCTACTGGAAGATGAGTCACATCTAAGTCCTCTACTTTTTCCTATCATCTTGAAACTTAAGGTGATGTTCTCAGCAGTATGAGATTTTCTAATACCATACCTGTGGTACAGCATTTCATTTTAATGGTTTGGCATCCATCCTCAGCCTTTTTGGAGCACAAATTGGAATTTCCTTTCAGATACCAGCCTCCTCTCCTCACAGTCCACATGAACATGTCAACTTAGATATGTTCAGAGTATTGGAGTCCCTGGGCCATGTTTTTTTATTCCAGGGATAAGCGCATAAATCAGGGCAAGCAAATGAAACACACTCTTTGGACTTTTGCTTCTACTAGTGAGAGAGGAACGCTCATATTTCTTTTGGGTATGGACTTGTGAGAGCATAAGCAGGGAGGTGTGGAGAACCCTGCAACTAGAAGGGCAAAGCCTGGATAAGAACACAGCTGATGTAAAAGAAGGCAGAGCCAGGGGATGAAATGAGTGAGTCTGAGTGCAGGTAACCTGATTGAACCAAGTCTTAAGCCAGATTTACCCCTAAACTTTTTAGTTGTGGAAACCAAGACAGTGTCCTTATTTGCTTAAGCCATTCTTGGGTGAGTTCTCATTCACCTGGAATTTCAGGAATCCTGTCCAAATTAAAACTATTTTATTTATTTGAATTCCTCCAATGCACCTTGGAAAAGTGTGTTTTCTGCAGGAGTCCACCTCAGGTTACCTACCTTGACTGTGGATAGATACAAATATCCACCTATGCATACACCAGACTTATGAGGCATCTATCCCCAATTTTGTTAACTTACTAGCTTCATAAGATATTTGTAATGCTTAAATGATCTACATTTTATTGTGAAAGTTTCTAAACTTACACAGAGGAGTTGAAACAGTTTTACAGTGAACAATCATAAACTCACCACCTATGATCAATCATAGATCCTATGATTAATATTTACTACATTTGAGTGATTCCATATCCATCGCTTTATCCATTCCTCAATCCATGTTATATCTTGGTGCGTTTCAAGCTAAATTATAGACAACATTATACTTTCCACTAAATAGCTCACATACAGCTCTATTCTTAACTCAATCAGGCCATCAGCAACCCACACTCACTGGGTCTTGGTTTACTCATATGAAAAATAAGGGTGTTGCTTAGATGACCTCCAAGTGTCCTCCATTCCAACTCTGACATTCTGTAGTTCTCTGATATTTGCCTTTTTAATTGATTGACATGATTGTGTAAAATGCCCTCTTCTTGGATTTAGAAAGGATTAACATGGAAAATATATTTTGTTTACCTATGGGACATTTACCTAACTAAAGCCTGTTTGGTTTAGAATAACCCTGCTAAACCTGTCCTTTGTGATTTTGAGCCAAAGCAGATGTTTTCAGGGGTCTAGAGAAAAAGAAAACAAAGTATCAGACGGATATTTCCAAAGTTATGGGAAGAAGAGCATCTTACCCAGGAAAAAGGAAAGGGAAATAATTTGTAATTGAAAATAAATGCTAATGAAAGTTAAACTCTGCCAGTTCTTGATGGAGGGAGATCAAAAGTATGATGATCAGACAGCAGAACAGTGGAAATCAGAGGTTTGGGGCTGCTGAACCTGACAGCATTATTCCTTGTTTAGTTCATGTTTGGACATATCTGCTAGATAGTCTTTCAGACTGATGTTCTTGAGGGACTAAGTAAATGGCTTAAAACAACAAACCAAAAAAAAAAAAAAAAGGTAGGCATGAAAGCCAATCTGACAAAGAATAGGTTATTTCTAGGAACACAGAGCAAAAGGGAAATACCCAGACATGGTTTATTGTGGGAAGCAAGTTAACCAAGTGGAAGCTGCAACCCTGGCTTGCTGTGGACAGCCTGCTCTGCTAGGCCAGGCTGTATAAGGCAGTTCCAGCTTCTGATTCCCTTGCTGACTCCTGAAATGGCGCCTTTAGTGGGGATGCAAATAAGTCACTGGGGCTCTAGGGGGTTCTTGCCATCTGCTGCAAGTTCTAATTCCCACTGGAGCTAACTAGTACAGACTGAGACTCCTCTCAAGATTCTATTCTTTTGACTACAAAGACTGTTTTGGATTATTTTGAATAATATAGGTAAGAATGAAGACATTAGTGAAATTCTTCATAACTGTCATGAGTTTCCATAAAAATGCGTCTTTCACACAACTTTCAACATTTAACTACATGTGTAAAATAGGAGGACCAAAGATCTTTCTTGGGATGGACTTTATGCATGTCAGATGATCAGTTCCATTGAATGCAGAAAAGTATGAAAATTCTTATGTGTGTTTGGGATCAAAGAATTTGGATTAAAATGTGAAGTGTGGTTATTTTGTCACAGTTCATCAGTTTCAGATCTAACGTAGGAAGAAGTAAGAAGTAGTCATTCACATGCCATTTGCATTAGAGAAATAATACTGTGGAAAATCTAAAAATAATCAGGGAAACTGCATCTTAAGTAGTATTTTCCTTTTTCTATTTTAACACTCTATTGCTTATGATGATGGCTTATAAGGCACTGTCAAACATTTCAGAACCTAATTCTCAAGCTTATTTGAAAATGGTTATACTATTATAATTTAGCATTCAAGTAACCAGTCACTGTAGGCATGCCTAAATTTGTTACCCTTGTATAGGCTTGGATCAAGCAATCATTCTTTTAAATATAATCCATATTGGCCCAAGGTTATGTCCATATATATATATTCCATTTTTACCTTAACTGTATTTCTGGAAAGAGGAGACAGAAATGGAAGATTGTGTGAATCTATCATGATACAGGATTTCAGAATAGAATTATGTTCTAGAATTCCAGCTAGAATATGCAGTATAGGTTATGGAAATTAGCAGCTGTGTAGTCTCTTCATATAATTGTTTTTTATTAGCAACATGCTTGATTAATCCTATACCCTTTTAAATGGAATTACAAAATAATTGGGTGTTCTGCCTCCAAAGCCCTCTATTGAGAATAACAAAAAACTGTCCAATGTTCAAATCAGTGTATAATAATACATTTATATGATTATTAAATGCTTATAAATTGCCAGTTAGCACTGCATGTGTTTACTACCTAATAAAACAAATGTCGACCCATCTATTTAAACAACTGTGGAGCATTCATCTTCACTGAAGTCATTGTTTTATCTTGGGAAAACTCTGCTAATGCTTCAGCCACCCAGCCAGCCACCTAGCCAGCATATCATCTTTCATCTGCATTTATTAACAGCTTAGAGTATCCATCTGTTGTCCTCAGTAAATGGAACACTATGAAAAAACATCATTCAATGATTCTAGCCATATATAACTATTCTTTTTATGTAGAAAAGCTCCTTGGAATGTTCTTCATAAATTAAAAGCAAGAGAGAAGTGGTCAGAAAAAAAAAAATCACTGAAGTCCACACATATTTAAATGACATGTAGCAGACTCCCCGCATCCTACAGGAAGATAAATTATACTTATTTCAGATCAAGAGAATATTTTCTCACAATGTCTCAAATCACATTTATTTAGACTTTGTTGATGGTTTCATGGATGATGGTTTCATGGATGGTATAGAATACAAGAGAAAAAAGCTCACAAGTCTTTCAAGTATATTTGTGTTTAAATAGCTTCATGTACTGATTATTTTGTTTGTTTGTGATTGGGGTTAGATCTGGAATTCAGGAAAATTATGAGGATATCAGTCCCCTACAGTAGTTCTTCCAAGAATTTTAGCTGAATTGTTTGTGGGCATGCCAAGGTGAAATTACAGCTAAAGTGGGACCATCTGATGACATTTCAGTGAAGAGAAATGAGGGAAAGTATGAGAGCTCCAAGCACATATAAGTGGATAAGACAGAAATGTTGACAGTTTGACTTTGGATGAAAATAATATAATATAACACATTCAGGGTAAAGATAACTTCAATTGGAGCTAAAACAACCCTATGTTAAATTAGGGTCAGGGACTAGGGTTAGTAGAAAGGTATAATTTTACTATCTTTACTCAAACACATTGTTTTGATGTAGAAGGAAACTATAAAAGCCATTGCTTGGAATTGGTATTAACGGATCAACACCTAAGTGGACATATAGGAGTAACATTTATCAGGTGTTGGGAGGGTGGGAGGGGGGAGGAGAAGGGGGGTGTATACAACCACAACGAGTAAGATGTGCAACCTGTGGGGGATGGACATGCTTGAAGCTGTTACTCTAGGGGGGGGGGGGCATGGGCAATATAAGTAACCTTAACACTTGTGCCCCCATAATATGCTAAAATAAAAAATAAATAAATAAATAAATAATAAAAAATAAAGAAAAAAAAAGTCATTGCTTGGAAGTCATAATTATGTCACCTCAGTCTGATGCCATGGAGTCTAATGGCAATATAATTAGTATAATCACCTCGATCACAGTGGTGATATTTAGGGCTAGGTTTCTGTCAATGTAAACTGTTGACATGCAGCATGATATATAAATGTAAGAATAGCATCTAGACATGGATAATATGGAAAAAGAACTATTAGATAAAATTACATCATTTCTAACAGAAAAGAGGCAAATTTGATTTGGAGACATCAGTTGCAAATTTCCCATAATAAGATTCTCAATTCATGCTACATACAATAATTCAGTCTGAAGTATCCTTGACAAATTAGCAATGCATATTTCTGGTTGCTTATTTGGCTTGGAAAAATAATTTGATAAGTGTTAGTTTTTAATATAAATGATCAAGGATTGATGTCTGAAACTTGCCTACAAGTTGTCTTCATATGTTTAATTTCTTTCAATTCTACTTCCATTCATCTCCTTTCTGTGAGGTGAAACAAAGAAAAAACTAGGTCATGATGAAGAGGGTATTTTATTTTAAGTCACCTTTGCAAAATCTTCCAGTTTTAGATGGGCTTTTTCCCCCTGATAGTGGCTTTACAATTGATAGTAAATAATGATAAAAATGCAAATCAGGATTCACTTTCCTTTCATAAAGACTTGAAGGTTCTCTATTTACATATTATTTGAGGACTTTTAAATCTCAATATTGATAAATATTTACACTTCTGTAATCATTGTGAACCTGCCCTACATATTATTGTATGTGTCCAAATTAAAAATGTCTCAATGGTAATTTCATTTGTCTTAATCTCTCATCTTCCCCCACAGGAAACACTCATTACAACTGGCAGACTTAGCTAACATAGAAGAAAATGGAATTAAGTTTTTATGTCAACTAAGTAGTAATCTTTTAATAAACGTCTACAGGTATAGTATATGTATGGGGCTTCTTTAGTGAACAATAAATAATGGGAATAATGGAATGGATTTTTATACTTATTTTATCCTTATTCATCTTGTTCTCATTTACTTTGATTTTGAAAAAAAAAAATATATATATATATATTTACATTGGCCACAGTATGGCAAATTCTGTGGCCTCAAATGAGAAGGGGTTGATTATGTATACAATTGTACCTGAAACCAGTTTTTGTCATCTGGAATGATTTTCTTCGGTGACAAGTAGCATTTGGAGTTAGTTGTCCATATACTGCATGACTCACTGAGCAGCTCTAATTTTTCCTCAGAAAATACCCAATGAATTGAATTCAGTATAGGAATTTGTATTTTTTCAACCAGCTGCTTCTTTTGTATTTTTAACCCAAATGCAGATACTCACAGGCAGAAACCTGAGAGTCAGTCATCTTGAATGCTTCACCCCATCCCCCGCATCCTCAATCAATCATTAAGCCATGTTTACTTGGCTTCTTAAAAACTTCTGGAAGTTTCCCTCTCTATTCCTTCCAGATTACTCAATTTTCAGTCCTCTTCTCTCGGATCTAATACTGCCACAGTCTACTAAGTGTTCTTCCTATCTTTGAGCTTGTCTCTCTCCAATTTACACTTATGATATCTGTGTGCTCTAACTATAAAAATGTTCCTGCCATTCCCTGGTTTAGACATTTCAGGGATCTATTCAGTACTTACAGCAAGAGGAGCAATATTAATTGTCTATAGGGGCTAGGTAGGCAATAGAAATGAGAAAGGCTGGCCCCAGGTGGAGATCATGGCAAATTGGAGAGTGGGCAGCCTATTTAAAGGTCAATCAGCTAGCTCCAGTTAAATTTTGGCAAGTAATTCATTTTCTTAATCCTCTGGGGTAGGGAAAACCAAATAGGTCTGCAGGCCGATGGGATTATTGATTACCAGTTTGCAACTTCTATCCTTCAGGATAAAGTATGAGCCCTTTAATGTCATATACTAAGTCCTTTATGATCACTTTCAGGACTATATCTTGAGCCTCATTTCTTTTTTGTTTGTTTGTTTATTTCAGCATATTATGGGGGTACAAATGTTATGGTGACATATATTGTCCATCCCCCCTCCCCCCTCGAGTCAGAGCTTCGAGTGTGACCATTCCCCAGACGTTGCACATCTCACTCATTGTGTTTGCATATATCCATCTCCTCCTCCCCTCTCCCACCCAACCGACACCCGATAAATGTTTTCCCTATATATGCACTTAGTGAAACCAATTTGCTGATGAGTACATGTGGTGCTTGTTTTTCCATTCTTGGGATACTTCACTTAGTAAATGGGTTCCAGCTCTATCCAGGAAAATACAAGAGATGCTATATTGCCATTGTTTCTTAAAGCCGAACAGTACTACATGGTATACATATACCACATTTTATTGATACACTCATGTATTGATGGGCACTTGGTTTGTTTCCACAGCTTTGCAATTGTGAATTGTGCTGCTATAAACATTTGAGTGCAGGTGTCTTTTATGTAGAGTGTCATTTGATCTTTTGGGTAGATGCCCAGTAGTGGGATTGCTAGATCTACTTGTATCTCTTTAAGGTATCTCCATATTGCTTCCACAGAGGTTGAACTAGTTTGCAGTCCCACCAGCAGTGTAGGAGTGTTCCTATCTCTCCACATCCACGCAAACATTTATTGTTTGTGGACTTTTTGATAAAGGCCATTCTTACTGGAGATAAGTGATATCTCATTGCAGTTCTGATTTGCATTTCCTTGATGATTAGAGATTTTGAGCATTTTTTCGTAAGTTTGTTGGACATTATTCTGTCTTCTTTTGAAAAATTTATGTTCGTGTACTTTGCTCACTTTTTGATTGGGTTGTTTGATTTTTCCTTGCTGATTTTCCTGAGTTCTAAATAGATTCTAGTTATCAGCCCTTTATTGGTTGTGTAGCTTAAGAAAATTTTCTCCCATTCTGTGAGTTGTCTATTTGTTCTCTTGACAGTTTCTTTGGCTGGACAGAAGCTTTTTAATTTGATCAGGTCCCATTTATTTTTGTTGATACTGTGATTGCCTTTGGGATCTTCTTCATAAATTATTTGCCTAGGCCAATGTCTAGAATTTTATTTCCAATGATTTTTTTTTCTATAATTCTAATAGTTTCACACCTAAGGTTCAAGTCTGTTACCCAGCGCTCATTTCTTACAACTCCTCTCAGTTCTACCTTCAGAAATAGCTCTCAAAATCCTATTTATCTCTGTTCCCAGTGCTGCTCCCCTATTTCAAGCCATCATAATCTCTCCCCTGCATTACTGCAGTAGCCTCCTCACTGGGCTCTCTGCCTTAAATCTCTTCTTGTTCCAAACTGTGTTCTTTATAAATGTAGCATTGTGATTTATTGAGAATTTTATATAGCAATGTGACCTATTGAGAAAATACCTAGTGCTTTGTTTTCCTGTTCTGCAGCTCATCTGGAAGAGATAAAAGGTGTTTTCCCATATCCCAGGAGGAGCAACTAGGGCTATGTGTTCTAAACAGAGATGCGACAGAACATCTCTCAGTAGAACGTCTCTGATGGCCTCGCTACAAAGCTGGGCTAGTAACTCCCCATGGCTCCAAGAGACTCTAACTTCATGGAGCACAACAATGGATGGCTAATGGGGAGCTAGTACCTGCAGAGCAGAAAGTTGAAAATCTGTCAACTCCATTAGACTTGTGACTGTTCTGTTATAATCTCTGTATCTAGATTTGAGTATGGTGCCCAGTATTCAATATCTAATCCGTAAATATTGTGTGATGTGATAAGGGATTGAGCCAAAAACGTTTTATGGCTCTTTGGGAACCTATAAATCCTCTCCTTAGATATTTAAACATAGTTTTGGAATATTCATGAACTATATCTCCAAAATCATCTACAGAGCTGTTTCATCCAGGAAGATAGCTCTTGAATCCTATAAATCCCTGTGCAAACTAGGGGTATGTATTTACTGGTGATGAGTGTTTTTTTCAATATCCAAAAAGGACAAAAACCTAAAGAGAGATAAAGTGACCAAACAAAAAAAATATTCATATGTTTTGTGCAAGATAACAAGGATTTAAGAACAAGTATTGCTTAAAAGACAGACTCAAATTCACTTTCTCATTTAGAAAAGGTTGTTTCAGTCCTATCTCTATAAATATAAATTAAGTACTGGTTTTCCTAGCACTTTGTAACTTAGAGCATTGTAGCTTAGAAACATGTAACTTGCTTAAGATAACTTTCAAATTTTTCTCAGGGATGAGCAGACAGTTTCATCTCACATGCTAACTCTGATAAAAGAGGCAATCCTATATTTGGTAGTCCTATACCTAATATCTAAGTAAACTATCACTAATTCTTACTTGGGACACTATGCTTTGAAGAATTTTGAGGGTAAATCCAGATTCGGTAGAAAAAGTTCTATGATCACAGTATAATGTTGGCCATGGATATGAGACTGGCAATTGGCTGATGGTACTTGGGCCTCATGTCTCTTGGGCCACATATCTTCCTCAGACCACATATTCCTTTTGTCCACATATCCCTTCATGTGCCACATACTTCCCACAGCTGTATATTGGCTACATTTTCCCCATCTACCTTTGATTAAGGATTTCTTACCTCTTTATTTACTCCACAGATGTTTGGGAAGAAGTTATCATTTAATTTGATCTTTAATAAACCTCTCTATTTCAATTTATAGATATAAACGAAGACCTTCTTGATAGGTGACAGACTTACTACTTACTTACGGGCTGTAATGATGGACTGTTCCAAGGGTTGGCTCACTCATCAGTTCTAATTGAGCCTAAGATAATATAGTCAAGTAGTAATTCATGGGTTTTGGAATATAATAGAATAAGGTTTAGGTCTATTTGTTACTTACTAGTAAACTGACTTTTGGCTAACTTACCCTTTTCTAAACCTCTTTCTGCTCAGCTGGACAGTGAGTATAATAATTCATGCCTTAACAAGTTGTTTTGAAGATTAAATGAAGTAATAAACAGAGAGTTCTTAGAAGAATACCTGGTACATACTAAATACTCTATTAATGAAAATAATAATAACTATAATTTTATAATCAGTTTACAAGGTATAGGGGCAACAGAGATTAATTTGGACTACAAGTTTACTCTAAAGATTACCAAATTTATCAAAAAAATCAGAGGTCATTAGATTTAATAGACTCAATACTGTATTACTTTCCAAAGTGAATGTATAAAATAATGTAAGAACATATTGTATCCATTTTTCTCTTAATTTTTCATGTAACTGCCTAGCTGAATGAAATCTGCTTTCACTTTATTTTGAAGTTAATATTTTCAACATTCATCTTAAGAAGTCAGCTAGATCATGGATTTGTTTACAAAACATAGAAGCATTTAAAAATATATGTATGTGTGTGTGTGTGTGTGTGTGTGTGTGTGTGTTAAGATGAGGCCTTTAGATAGATCACTTCAGATGAATCAACTGCTGCCTCGTTGACATGAGTGACCTTCTTATTTTGTTTGTCTACTTACAGGACTCATGAACTTGAGAGATGCTTTCTAATTTAGATCTTACAACCACTGTGTGAGGTGAGCATCAGTAGGCTCATTTGCAGCTGAGGAAAGCAGTTCTGTCCCGGCTTTTACATCCTCTCCTTTGTATCTGCAGAATAATTCCATAGACAACAAGAGCTCAGCAAATTGTGGTGAGAGAGTGAGGAAGCCAGAGCTCTGAGAATGCAGGTGGTTCAGTGGTCTAGAAATGGAAATTGTCAGTCTGCCAAAGAGGACATTTCATTCATTCCTTGGTCTTGGGTTGGGGCCATTCTTAAATCTGTCCCTAATGAGGAGACTCTTCTGATTTGGGAGCCTGCAAGAGAAGATATTTTTTCTGTTTCCTTTGATAATGCCTTCAAGAATATCATGGATTTTAATAAGAAAAGCATATGCTGTAAGAAGGAAGGAAAAGAACATCTTTTTAAAATATATAAAACAATAATAAAAATGAATTTACTATTAGCAATGGAGAATGTCCAATCACCTTTTTGAAGCCTGAGCCTCAGGTTCTCACCTGAAAACTGAAGGTAATAATCATCCGTGCCTTACAGTCTCCTGGATGGAATTGAATAATGTATATAAAAGGTACCTAGTGTATAGTTATTTGTAACATTGGATGTGTTAAGTAAATGTTAGTATGTCATACTTAACATCTTGTTTGGAAAAATAAAGATGGTAAATAGATCTTTAGGGAGAAAAAAATAAAAGAAAAAACACATTCAGTGCTGGAGAAATTTTAAAGCTGTGAAAATTTTCTAAGTAGTTTACTATGAAAACCTAGAAACAATAAAGCAGAAAATGAAGATGGAACAGCCAAATGTATATTTGAAACAAAACATTATCCTTAATAAACAATATCTGTTATTAGTAGTAAGCAAGGCCTTCAAAGTTTTCACTAGTCCCAATCCTCTGATGGAACTGGCTAGTGTACATTTCACAACTACTGTATTGTTGTTGGATTGATACCTACATAATGTTAAAATGAACACAGCCAGGTGCACACACACATATATACACCACACACACACACACACACACACACACACACACACATCCAGCTATTAAGAACTACTCCATTAACTCGAATAGACTGTAGATATTTTATTTGCATTTCAAATCTTTCCCATGGACCTCCTCTATGATCATACTGTATAATACAAGGGCTTTCATGATACTCGATCATTTTTCGCAGTAGCTACGCCAAGTCCTCTGAAGCTGCTGGATCCCAAGCAGTATTAGATTTCTGGCCTCATATACCAGAAATGCAAGGCCCTCATTATATCTGAGTTTAATACACACAGCCAAAAGGCTTTATATACAATGTACACACATAATCTCTGTCTTGCCTTCAGATTGAACAACTTTTTTATTCCCCCGTGAGGTATGTTGCCAAACTGTCATAATTACATGGAAAGTTACAGAAACTCACACTCAAAATCAAAACAGATAAACCAATTAAATACATTTCACAAACAACTTTCAAAATGTGTCTAATCTAACCAAAAAGTCTCACTAATTGACTTAAATACCTACATGGAGACATTGGAATCTTTACTGATTAGGAAAGTCTGCCTCCCTGTGCTACTTTAGTTGAAACACAGAGGTCTTGCTTTAAGGAAACCTTCTATAACAATTCAGATTTATCGTTTAGAAAAATGGAGTGTTTGTGTTTTGAATATTTTTATTACCCTGGAAATCTGTTGTTAGGAACATAGAGAGTGGTTATTGATTATCTCTAAGTATTTTAGAGTTTTCAAAGCACTTTCTCTGACTGAATCTCATTTTATCCTCACAGGAATTATGTGAAAAATAATGGCAAGATTTACTAACCTATCTCTATTCATGAGGCAGGGGGAGGTCTTGGGATCACTGATTTCATAAATGGTTAAGCCAGGACAATGGGAGCCCATCATTTTACTCCGAGTTAAGGGTCATGCTTCCTTAGTTAATGCATTTGGCAAGGATTCAGCTGAATAAACATAAAGCCTATGAACTTTTCCAGGAGCACTTATAAACATAAAATTGAGTATGCCTGAACTATCTATGCCTTACTAGCCCTGGGAAGATGGAAAGGCACCAGGAAGAGCCATTTTATTCATTTGGTATTGAAGGGACTGGACATAGGACCTATGAACTTCGCAAGGGACTGTGAAAATCGTCATGACCCGAAAAAATATTAGCTCCTGAGCAGAAAAAAAAAATCAAAATGAATAAATATTTAATTGACTATTTAACATTGTGAAACCAAGTCATCTTCAACTGAACTCAACTTTTATAAATAGATATAAAGATATAAATATAGTACATTTAAATATGCTTGGTACAACATGGGATAAAACTTCTAAAAGTAAGCATTCCTGGGGTCTACCAGGTCTTAAAGTGGTCAGCTTGAAAGGAGTCAGGTAAGAGTAGAGTTAATGGTAAGTGAAAGGGTATCCTGGGAAAATTTTATTTTATTTGTTTTTGCCTGGGATATGCCAGGGACTAGCTTTTGCATGTGTCTCAGCAGTTGAAGAATATATAGCAAGTCAGGCTACTCAAGGGGCAGAGATGAAGGTGGGAACATTGTAAGGCTATCTAATTATCAACTCATATCCTCTTGAGGCTACGAGTTACCAGATTTCATAAATAAAATGCAGGGCATCTAGTTTAATTTGAATAAAGATAATTGAGTGATTTTTCAGTACTAATACTTTAGCTTAAGGATACTAGTATATGTATATCCCATGCAATATTTGGGACATATGCTAAAAATATTTATTGCTCATTAGAATTTTGAATTTAACTGGGTGTTCTGTATGTTTTCAGACAACTCTACTTGAAGTATTTCAATCTGATTTACATATGTTTATAAATCTTTGGTTTGAGAGTTCTGGAGTTATGGTCAGTAGAGATTTGTCACTTTATTTCTAATGCATTTTTAAAAGTAGATGTTTGAAAATGGCTCAGTTTAAGAGGAAATTCCCTATAGCGTTAATTTGCTATCTTTATTGCCTGTCCCTTGTCCCTGTGCACTGCCTTATCTGAGCTTAATTTATTCTAAGCCCTGAAATCAGTGAGGAAGGTAGATGCACAGATAATGTGCAGATGAGAATGATGTGGCATGGATTGTCTGGCCATTTTTCTAGTCTGTGTTGGTAGTGGTTTGGCTGATAGAGGCTAGGTTGTCATTGGTGCCTAAAGGGCACCTGGTTGTCCTTGGTTTATAAAGGACAGCTGGACTGTAATCATTTAAAGACCAAGACTATTTCTAATTTGTCCTTAAATACTCAAAGCCTTGCAGTATCCAGACTTATGACAACATGGGCTTTGAGGTCACAAAGACCTGGATTCGAATTCTGATTTATATTTCCTAGTCACATGACTTTTGTGAGTAATTTGTTTCTCCATGCCTCTGTGTCTTTATGTGTAAAATGGAGATAAGAATACCTATAAAGCAGGCAGAATTTTGTCAGTGTTAAATGAAATGAATATAGGTATAGAACCTGATAAATTGCAATTAGTCAATATATGGCCACGACGAGATGGTAACATTCATTAGGCCTATAATGGATTGTATTCTCCCTTTAACTGTTTATTGGCAAAAGCCAGCATGGTGGTAAACTTAACAGAGAAACAGTTATAAAATTAATTAATTCCTCACCAGTTAAACTTCAAGTGTGGAAACGTGCTCAATTGACTTGTAAGAACTGTGATTCAGGTCCCCTTTACACATGGGAAGCAGCATTAGAAATATGAATAATACTTCCTTGCCTGTGAAAATGTAGCCAAATCCCCCAGGCTTTAAATGCTAGGAGTATCCGGTCTTCAGTTTGCTAATGTAATGGAGAGATTAGGGGAATTTGGAAAACAGCATGGTGCCATCCTTCTCATTTTTTTTAACTGAGGGTAGAGCAGCAAGAATGTAAGCTATTTCCACTACAAAAACAAGCTATTATAGATAGAGAAGACTTTGACACTATTGTAAGTCAAGTATCCAGCATCAGTCACTGAAAAAGTACAATTCCTTCTCCAAAAAAGAGAATACAATGATGGTTCTAAAGACTAGAAGGGAACAGAAGGGTGGGGAAAGGGGAAGATGTTAACCAAAGGGTAAAATGGTATAGTTCAACTGGAGAAATAATTTTAGTGACCACAGTTGACCACAGTTGACCACAGTGACCTCTATTACACTACATAGTGATCACAGTTTACAATAATGTATTGTACAGTTCCAAATTGCTAAAAATAATATATTTTAACTTTCTTACCACAAAAATGATAAGTTAGTGCAGTGATTGATGTTAAGTAGCTTGACTAAATCTTTCTACAATGTATTATAGAACAAAACTTCACATTATACCTCATAAATATACACAAATATTACTTGTCAATTTAATTGATAAAGAAAAAGAAAGAAAGACAGGCCCTTTCCCCCCAGCATTTCCATCCCCCAGATGGTGCACATCACACTCATTATGTATGAATATACCCGCCCCCCTTTCCTCTCCCACCCGCCCAATACCCTATTACTATAGTACCAGTGTGTCCACTTAGGTGCTGCTCAGTTAATACCAGTTTGCTGGTGAGTATATGTAGTGCCTGTTTTTCCATTCTTGGGATACTTCACTTAGCAGTAGGGGTTCCAGCTCTAACCAGGAAAATATAAGATGTGCTATATCACTGTTGTTTCTTACAGCTGAATAGTACTCCATGGTATATATATATACTGCATTTTATTAATCCATTCTTGGATTGATGGGCACTTGGGTTGTTTCCACAGCCTTGCAATTATGAATTGTGCTGCTATAAACATTCGAGTGCAGGTGTCTTTTTTGTAGAGTGCCACTGGATCTTTTGTGTAGATGCCCAGTAATGGGATTGCTGGATCAAATGGTAGATCCACTTGTATCGCTTTAAGGTATCTCCATATTGCTTTCCACAGAGGTTGAACTAGTTTGCAGTCCCACCAGCAATGTAGGAGTGTTCCTCTCTCTCCGCATCCACGCCAGCATTTATTGTTTGGAGACTTTTTGATAAAGGGTATTCTCACTGGAGGTAAGTGATATCTCATTGTGGTTTTGATTTGCATTTCCCTGATGATTAGAGATGTTGAGCATTTTTTCATATGTTTGATGGCCATTCTTCTGTCTTCTTTAGAAAGGTTTCTGTTCAAATCCTTTGCCCACTTTTTAATAGGGTTATTTGATTTTTTTCTTGCCGATTTTCATGAGTTCTAAGTATATTCTAGTTATCAGCCCCTTATCAGATGCGTCATTTTCTCCCATTCTGTAGGTTGTCTGTTTATTTTCATGACTATTTCTTTGGCTGTGCAGAAGCTTTTTAGTTTCATCATGTCCCATTTATTTATTTTTGTTGCTGCTGTGATTGCCTTTGGGGACTTTTTCATAAACTCTTTGCCTAGGCTGATGTCTAGGAGAGTTTTTCCAACATTTTCCTCTAGAATCCTAATAGTTTCATACCTTAGGTTTAAGTCTGTTATCCAGCATGAGTTGATTTTTGTGAGAGGTGAAATGTGTGGGTCCTGCTTTAGCCTTCTACAAGTGGCTATCCAGTTTTCCCAGCACCATTTATTGGAAAGGGATTCTTTTCCCCAGCGTATGCTTTTGTCTGCTTTGTTAAGATTAGATGGCTATATGAGGATGGTTTTATATCAGGATTCTCAGGTCTGTTCCACTGGTCAATATTCCTATATTTGTGCTAATACAAGATTGATTTAATTACTACAGCTTTGTAGTATAGTTTGATATCTGGCATATTAATACCTCCCATTTTGTTTTTGTTGCCTAGAATTGCTTTTGATATTCTGGGTGTTCTCTGTTTCCAAACAAAGTGTAAAATTATTTTTTCTATATCTGTGAAGGATGCTGATGAGATTTTAATAGGTATTGTATTGAATCTGTAGATCAATTTGGGTAGTATAGACATTTTAATGATGTTGATTCTGCCGATCCACAAGCATGGTATGGATTTCCCTCTGTTTATATCCTCTGCTATTTCCTTCCTCAGTGTTTCATAGTTCTCTCTTTAGAGATCTTTTGCCTCCTTGGTTAAGTATATTCCTAGGTACTTTAATTCCTTTGTTGCTATTGTGAATGGTATTGAGTCTTTGCTTTGGTTATCAATTTGATTGTTGTTGGTGTACATGAATGCCTCTGATTTCTGTGTATTGATTTTGTATCCTGAGACTTTACTAAATTCATTTATCAGTTCCAGGAGTTTCTTGTTTGAATCTTTGGGTTTTCTAAATATAATATCATATCATCAGCAAACAGTGAAAGTTTTATCTCTTCTGCCCCTATTTGGATACCTTTAATTCCACTTTCCTCTCTGATCGCTGTAGCCAGGACTTCCAGCGCTGTGTTGAATAGAAGTGGAGATAGTGGGCAGCCTTGTCTGGTTCTCGTTCTAAGTGGGAATGCTTTCAGTTTTTACCCATTCAGTATGATGCTGGCTATGGGTCTGTCATATATGGCTTGTATCATTTTTAGGTATGTTCCTTCTATGCCTATTTTATTAAATGTTTGTATCATGAAAGGGTGTTGAATTTTGTCAAAAGCTTTTTCTGCATCTATTGAAAGAATCATGTGGTCTTTTTTTTTTCCGCCTCTGTTTATGTGGTGAATTGCATTTATAGATTTACGTATGTTGAACCATCCCTGCATCCCTGGGATGAACCCCACTTGGTCGTGATGGATTATTTTTTTGATAAGCGTCTGGATTAGGTTAGCTAAGATTTTGTTGAAAATTTTTGCATCTATATTCATTAGGTATATTGGTCTGTAGTTTTCTTTTTTTGTTGCATCCTTTCCTGGTTTTGGTATCAGAGTAATATTCTTATTGAAACGTTAAAATTTGTACCCCCATAATATGCTGAAATAAAAAAAAATAATAATAAAATAAAATACAATGAAAGAAAGAAAGAAAGAGGAAAGAAAGAAAGAAAGAAAAAGAAAGAAAGAAAGAAAGAAAAGAAAGAAAGAAAGAAAGAAAGAAAGAAAGAAAGAAAGAAAGAAAGAAAGAAAGAAAGAAAGAAAGAAAGAAGGAAGGAAGGAAAGAAAGAAATCAGAAAAAACTGAGGAATTTGTATTGGGAAATCCTATAGTGAATACACAGAATCATCATTTAAACATTCAAAATAAATCTGAAAACATTTCTGGCTTATATTTTTTAAGAAGTCCTCAATACCTTATAGAAGGGTGATTGGCATCCATAAGCTTTCTTTTAGTGGTGTGCTTGAATTTGCTCAAACTACTCCAGGAGAACTGATTGTTAAATTTTCAGGAATTGTGGAAGCTGGTTATTAAACCTTTGTTGGCTTGAAATTTGCTATTGTGGTAGTATCTATCCCACCCAAGAAATTCACACATGTTACAAAAATACCACCCCCCACCAACCTGTTCAATGATATGTCACTGCTTTCTGCATACCCATTTGTAAGGAAAATTGTCCTGAGAGTTTTCCTCATTAGAAGATTGTCCATAAGCTTATCATAAAAAATAGTCTCATCTAATTTTCCTAACTGCAGAGGAGAATTTCTCAAGTCAAGAAGAAATGATATAGAAACAATTGTGTTAGTGCTCTATATAGAAAGCTTCAGAGTACACAGCTTATTGATGGATCCCAAAATTACTATTAGGATATTAAATATAAAACATCTAAATTTATTAAGTGCTAAGTTTGATAATTGATATCTCTGATATTTCCTTTGCCACTTCTTGTTTTATTTGTATTGTGAAGGTATATCCTTATTCTTTCAAATGCACTCTTGGCTTGTGATTATCTTTCAAATTATTTTTAGAGCAATTTCTGTGAAACCACAGATAAGTAAAAACTTTGTGTTATTTTCAAATATGAGTTCCATTGTAAAACCATGCACTTCAGACAGCTTGAAATATCAAGGAAGTGTTTGGGAAGGATGTGGCTAATGAACGCACAGTACATCAGTGGTTTGAGAAGTTCTGTTCTGGTGAGTTTAATCTTGAAAATTAGAAATTTGGGTGACCTGAGACAAAGGTGGATAATAATGAGCTGAAAGCTGTAGTGGAAGCAAATCCATCTCGAACTACATGTGAATTAACAGCAAGGTTTGACGTTACTATTTGAACAATATTGGACCATTTGAAACAAATAGGCAAGGTAAAGAAGCTGGAAAGATGGATTCCTCATGAGTTAAATGAGCATCAGAAGAGAAATCGTTTGGAAGCTTGCCTGTCTTTGCTGTCATGACATAAAGGCGAACCATTTCTACACAATATTGTTACATGTGATGAAATATTGATTCTTTTTCACAATTGCAAGCATTTGGCACAATGGTTGGATAAAGACAAAGTGCCAAAACACAGTCCAAAACCAAATATTCATCAAAACAAGCTAATGGTGCTTGTTTGATGGTCCAGTGCTGGTATTATCCACTAAAGCTTCATGAAACCTGAGCAATAAATTACAGTGGATGTCTACTGCAAACAGTTGGATGGAATGATGAGGATGCTTGTGATTTAGCAGCTGAGATTGGTCAACAGAGACGGGTTAATGTTCTTGCAAGACAACACTCAACCACATGTCACACAAACAATGCTGCTCAACCTCAGAGGCTGGACTTGGAAATTTTCTGTCATCTACTGTATTCACCAGACCTTATACCAACTGAGTATCAATTCTTCCAGGTCTTGGAGCACTCCTTGCAAGAAAAAACATTCAATTCTCAACAAGCTGTGGAAAACACCTTTCATGATTTCATGGCCACTTGGTCTCCAGGCGTCTTTGCTGCTGACATAAACAAGCTACCATTAAGATGGCAAAACTGTATCTTTAGTTTGGGCACATTCTTTTATTAATTTTACTGCTTCTTTTTGAGATATAACAAACTATACAGTACAGTGCCTTACATATTGTAGACTCTTCGGTATTTTTAAAATCAAACTATAAGTTGTAATGACTACATTATTTAACCTCACATTTAGTTTAGACACTATGAGCTGCCAATAACAGTGTTTTGTCTTATTTTCACATCCTGAAAACTTAGAAAAATCGAGTATGCAAAATACTGGTGTTCAATAACCATTTGTTGGATGGAAATCAGCTTGTCTACTTCCATAGCAAGTAGGCTGACTTAAGAGGAGAGCAGAAGCTGGTCTCTGAACTGAGTTTAGCTAGAGTGGAAGCTTTTGTGGCATTTCTGAAGCTTTGCCATTCTAAACCTGGTTTAAAACAGCAGTAATTAGGAAAGTGCATAGTGTTGAATGCAATTCCTCAGTGCTACTTGAGTATTCTTTCTATTTCACATATCCTGTAAGAAAGGGGAAGAGGAAAGGAAATTTCTATTTACTGATGTCTAATAATTTGTTAGGATCTTTCAAACGTTTATGTGCTTGCAAATCAACTGTAAGAGGTGGATACTCTGATTATTTGCAATTTACATATGAGGAAACTGAGGCTCAGCCAGGTAAACATAGCTGGAATTGAAAGCAACAAATTTGGAAGCCAAAACCAGGACTCCTCAATTTGGACTCTGGCAATAGCTATACCAGCTGCCTTTTCTATGTATCACTTTTTTCCACTTAATTATGTTTTGAATTAACCAATAATTTAGTTCTCTCTAGTCTGAATGTTCTATCTCTGACAGATGCCATGCCCTTTAAGTCAAGTTATAAAAAGTAAGGAGTCTGTGCTACGTAATGAAAAGGTCTCCATCTAATGGTTACAAATCAAACTGTGTTTACACACCCTGAAGGTGCTTCTTGAGTCTAGCAAGCCTCAGATTAGGGATTCAAATTTATATTGACTGGTGCAAGGTCAAAACCAGGGTGAGGTGAATAAGGCAATTGCCCTGGGTGAAAAATTTAAGGGAAAGCCAGCAATAAAGATTAGCAAAGTTTTGATCCAATGTTTTAAAATAAAAATTAATGCAATAAAATCCACAATGAATAAAACATCAAAATTTTAAATAAAGATGAGACCAGTATTACTGATTTTTTCTTTTGCTCCTGGCTTCATTATGGGTCTACACAGCACTCAACTGGTATGATCAATATGAAATGTTCACAAAAAATTTCTTGGAATGTAATTAAAGTGAAGCCAAATCCTAATGACCTGGCTTAAACATCTAGGTCATATAGGAAAACAACAATCATATGCCTTGAAAATGTCTCCTTTTCAAAGGATTTCAGACATTATAGGAAAAATCAAGATGGGTGATAACTAAGAGGTACCTTACTCACTCACTGACTTAATTGGTCATAGTCAATAGGACAAACTTACTTGCATGTGAGGGCAGCACAACTTTAAGGTGACCATTTGACCTGACTGTTCTGCTGCCATGAAAACATAAATAGAATGTCCATTCCATTATATTCAATTCAACCAACTATCGTAGTTCACCAATTATTATACAACTGAAAGTGTTTTAGTAGAAACATGTCAATAATGAATAACTCAATAAAGATTATTCAATTAGCATTTGAAACATTTAATTATACTTGAACTAGCAGTGTTTTGATAGACTGTAGTAAAATGGTTATTATCATAGCATAGTCAGTATTTTTAAAGGAGAAGTAAAAATTACTTTTGCTGGAATTTGATTGGTTCTGAGTTTGAGAATTGATGATCATCTATTAAAATTATCTGTGTACATATTGCCAAACAACAGAAAGAAAATCAGGAAAATTCAGTCATTATCTAGATGTTTGTTTTTCTCAGCTCTCATCAATCCTATTTGGAAAAAGGCAGGGTGTCTAGGCTCCAAATATTTTTTAGCAGTGTTAGAGTATGACTAAATGCTACTGTCTATACACCATACTGTTTCTAAACCAATTTATAAATAATGCAAGCTTACACGTTTCTATTCCACAATTTCAAAGTTAAATGAACTCAGTCAACATTGGCATATATTTACTCCATCTGAACAATGAGTAATGTGATATATTTTAGGGACATAATTATGCAGTTGATCATTCAAAGCTAATCGTTTATTATTAATAAGCTTGTCTAATTGGATATTCGACAGAGTTAATTGACCAGGTAACATCATTATAGACTTAACTGAAACTTGGGGATGTTCTCAGAGATGAACTGCAGGGGAGTGTTGCCATGGCAACAGCAATAGACAGGCCCAGGCATCTTTATGTAGACTTTAAAGTAGAAGAAATGAGGGAGTAAGAAGAAACTGCAGCAGCTTGGTAAGGGTTGGGCTTCTATTCAGATTGAGTTTGAAGGAAGAAAAAGTAGAGCTGTGCTTCTTGATATTGGGCAGAGGGCCTTTATACTGAGAACCTCTGACAACCAATAGTAAAGGTGAATTTACTTGAAGACCAATGACAAAAAGAAATCTATGGCATGAATAGTGCACCTGAGACTATTAAATCCTTATAAAATTAAGGATACAGTGTAATATTCTTCCCCATAACTGAGTTAGAAGAGATATGTTAGTGTATAGGCATGTAATTGAATTTCCTTAGATAGGTTTCATCATCTTCCCTTAGTTTTAATAATCTAAATAAACTGATATGCAGCAAATATATTCACTCACAGACACACTGCATACACACACACACACACACATGCTACCTCCAGCTACGCAATGTTTACATGGAAGCAAGCCATGCACACATGAGATGCTCTCACCTTCCCTGGTTGTGAACAATTCAAGGGCAAGGATAATGTCTTCTCTGACCTTCTCTTCTGGTTTCACATCCTCTACACCACTTACAAACCTTAGTTTGATAGTTTCTTTTTGAAATATCCCAGAGGAGACTAAAATTGCTTCCTTCTTGAAGTTTCATTGTCCTGTTTAAAATAAACACAATTATTATTATTTTGTTATTTATTTTAATTTTGTTATTTTAAACTGGATTTGGCACCAGGGTTTAACTATCCTGTACTCCACAGACTAATAGAGAAAACTACCTTTTGGTGTTCTGCAAGCAGACGAGGCAACAGCAGTCTGTCATGTAAACATAAAGGGTCCTAAAATGCTAGAGTGACAACAGAGCTTAGCCACTGATTTCCATGCACTACATTTTACAGATAAGGAGTACGAGGCTCAGAGATGCTTTCAAAGACACCAAGATAGTGTTATTTCCTGCTCTTGCTTCATGAGTGCTTGTCCAGACTACTTTGAGGGCATAATTCAGTTCAATCACACAACCCTGGCTGAGGTTAAAATCAAATTCTGCCATTCTTTTGTGTTTGGTAATGTAATTTATGAAGTTCAAAGGCTAAAAGAATGGACTATACTGACAGACAAACTTGAGTTTTAGTTCTAGATCTGTATTACAAGTTGCATGATGTTGAGTTAGTGAACTCTCTAGACTTCAATTTTCTCATGTGTGGTATAGGAATAATTATGCTATCTGCCTTACAAAAGTATTGGGAGATTCAATTCAGATAAGGTTCTCGCTCCTTCCATCCATCTTTCTTTCTTTTCTTTAGCAAGAATTTACCAAGCACGTACTCCACACCAGGTACTGTTCTAAGTGCTGGAGATACAGCCGTGGACAAAATGATAACTCCAAATTCATGTAGCTTATGTTCTAGTGAGGAAGACAATACTAAACAAACAAGTAAAATATGTATTATAGTATGCCAGGCAGTGATTAACACTATGTAGACCAATAAATCAGAGAAGAGATACAGATCAAAAGTTCTATAAGAGAGGAGTATCCTATTTGTATAGAGTAGTCAGGGAAGTCTGCTTTGATATTATGATAATTGTACAGAGATCTTAGAGGAAATGGGAGAGCAGGCTATGTGGCCTGGGTGGAGCATTACAGACAGAGGAAACAGCAAGTGTAAAGTTCATCAAGCAACAATATGTTTAAGGTTTTCAGGAAGTTCACATGGCTAGATTTCACTGACCTTGGTGGAGGGAAGAAAGGTATGAGATGAGATCAAAGAGGATAATGGGAATTGGTCATAAATAATCTTATAGACTACTGTAAAACGTGGCTTTTACTCTGAGTAAGATGGAAAACCACTGAGGAGTTTTGATGAAGAGGAATGACACTCTCTGACATGTCTTAAGGCATGTCAAAGAATCAAACCTTGTATACTGATTGAGAATAGACTGTTACATGGCAAGGGTGGAAACAGGGAGCCCAGTTAGAAGGCAATTGCAGTTGTCTAGTCTAGTTAAGAAACTACTCAGAAAATATTAGATGATGATGATGGTTCTCATTAAATACCAGCTATTATCACACAATAATAACAGACGGTTAAAATATATTGGTTATAGTTAATCACATTTTATAAAAGAAAAAAGCTCAAATTTAAAAATAGCTTATAAAAGATTAAGAATTAATTTTTGTTACAATGAAAAATACATGGTAGTATAAAGCAGCTCTCCCATCTTGGGTAAATAATAGCTTTGTCTGCATGGTACCAAAATAACTGGTGGGAAATTTTAAATTTTACTCATCAAATTAGAAATAACATAATAGTACATACTTATTCAACCATTTGTGCCTTTGAATTGAAGTCACAATGAGTTTATTGTCAACCTACATTAAATAAGATAAGAAAAAAGAGAGAAAAGAGGAAGAAGAGGAAGAAAATATATTTTGTTTATTAGATTTGTAGAAGAGAAATCAAGGAATTCTCCAAAGGCTTACTAAAAAGAGATATTTAAATAAAACTACCTTTTTTCATGTTCTGTAATAAGATATGCTCAATACAGAAAAATTGGAAATAGGAGAACATTAGACTACTGAGAAGGAAAAATATATCCCCCATAGTCTACCAAAGGCAATCTGGGTTTACATGGCATATTTTACTGGTCTTTTTAATATTATTATCATTGTTATAACTTTAAATGTTTTTACACTTCATTCTCATATGGCATAGAGATTTGTAATGCATTTTTAAATAAATTGTATTTTGCCTATGTCCTTAAATTCTTTATAAATATCATTAAATAGCCATGCAATATTTTCAGTATATGTGTCATGGTTTACTTTACTACTTTTTTTTTTTAATTATTGGACAATTTTAAAGATATTTTGTATTTCAAATAGTACTGCAGTGACTATCTCTGAGCATAACACTTTCATTTCATATTTAAGAGCATCATCTTAGGATAAATATCCAAAATTAAAATGATTGAAACATTTTAAGGTGTTTAAGGGGAATTGTTAGCCATGAGAATTAATTTGTCTATGAATAAGGGAATGGAAATAATATAATTGTCACAGGTGACATCAGCAAGGTGGCCAACTAAAGTTACATGGTGCTCATCCTCCCCACAAAAAGGAACCAAAATATTGAACAACCATATTTCAACTAGAGTGAATGAGGAGGTATACAGGAGAGCACCAGGGCAACAATGAAATCCCTGTGGTGCATGGAAGCCCAGGAGGGCATCCCAGAGATGCAAGTAATACATCCATCCTCTGCCACACTCTCTCCCTCACCAGGACTGGCTCAGAGTCAAGAAGACTTCTTCCTATGGGGAATAAGTAAGCAGTGGTTTCCCAGAAACCCTCATTATTATCACCACAAATTCTAGCAATTCTTGCTACATGAACATCCCAAAGTTTTCACAGGACTTAAATCCAGTTTGGAAAGCAGCCAGGTGTTTTCACAGCTGCATTGCTTCAGAGTAAGATCCAACTTTGAGCATCCCCTTATCCTCAAGACCTAAGCTACTATAGTTCAGTATCATCTTCAAACCAGACCCACTACTAGAGTATATCTTGCCCTGGAGGCTAGTAGCTATTGAATCCCTCCATCTCTAAGGACCCACCATCATTCCACCACATTAATATGGGTGACTTCTGCAGCATGACCCCAGCTGTCCAGACCCTAGGCCAGATGGAATGACTGAGATCCAGACAACTGGACCCACATGGGACACCTTTTCCCAGGGGACAGACAAACCTATATAGTGGGGAAGCTGACAAATAGCTGGCTGGCCACTTCACCAGGTGTACCTATACCATATAGCCAGCTGACCTGCTGAGCCCACATGCAGCCATGTCTGGCCAGACCATTGGTCCTGTGGTTTCCCACACCCTCATCCTGAAAGACTGTCATAGAGCCATGGCCATGCTGTACCTGTGCATGCTCAAGTTTGGCTTAACAGATCATTTGGTGGTAGACAAAACAAACCATAGATCTGGCCAGCCCCTCTGTGACCATGCGTGCCTTGAGGCCATTCTGATGGTACCCTTGTCCTCATGAACAGGCTGTTGCAGGGTTGTATTGTCCTTCTGTGTCAGTGCTTGGCCTAACAGCTGGTCTGTTGGCTGACCCACCTATCTGAACAGATTGCTGGAGGCATTCTCAGCACCACCATGCCCACGTGTGTTTGACCAAACATCCAGTCTGGCAGCAGACCTGCATCTTTGGAGAGATAGCCAAGTAACATCAGACATGGCCATCTGGCCTGTACCCATGTTTGCTCAAGCGTGGTGGCAGCCACCACCTCACTGGATAGCCTGATAGACAGCCTGTCAGCCTTCAGAATTCACATTCATCCTGCTGACAATTACTCTGGTGCCCCTGTCTCTAGCAAATTTATGCCATCATTATCACAAACTCCCAAAGCCTAAGCCATTGAGGCAATTTTGCACATCAGTGATGAGGATTACGGCTAAAGAAACTACCGAGTCCACCAAGAACTAAAGCCAACATGACATACCCAATGAACATGCTAGACTCCATCTATTAAAGTGTCTCTGTCTACAAAAGATAATTCATAAAATTGAAGAAAGCAACACTTCTACTAGATGCACAGATATAAACATAAGGACATAAGAAAAATGAAAAAGCAGGAAACATGACACCCTTGGAAGAACAAATTAAGTCTCTAGTAACAGACCCCAATAAATAAGACATTTAAAAAGTTTCTGAAAAGGAATTCAAAATAATGATCTTAAGGAAATTCAGCAATAAACAAAAGAACACAGAAAAAAATTCAATAAGATTAGGAAAGCAATTCATGATTTGAATGAGAAATTCATAAAGAAATTAAATATAAAAAAGAACCAAGCAGAGGTTGTGGAGCTGAAAAATTCAATAAATAAAATAAAAATACAATTGAGAGCTTCAACAACAGACTAGACAAAGCAGAAGAAAAAAAAAATTCTGAACTTGAAGAAAGGTCTTTTGACCTGATCATATGAAAAAACTAAAAAATAATTAAAACAATGAAGAAAGTGTATGATATTTATGAGGCACCATTAAGCAAACAAATATTTGACTTATAAGTGTGCCAGATGGAGAAGAGATGGAGAAAGGCACAGAAAACCTATTCAATGAAATAATAGCTGAAAACTTCCCAAGTGTTGAGAGAGATGTGGACATTCATATTTTGGAAGCTCAAAAGTCCCCAATTAGATTCAACCAAGAAAAGATCCTCTTCACAGCACTTTATAATCAAACTTTCAAAAGTCACAGACAAGCAGAATTCTAAAATCTGCAAGAAAATAGTATCAAGTCGCATAACAGCAGACTATCAGTATATTTTTCAGCAGAAACCTTGCAGAACAATAGAGAATGGAATAAGACATTTAAAAAGCTAACAGGCGGAAAAAAATTGTCACCGAAGAATACTTTCTCCAGAAAAACTCTCCTTCAGCAATGAAGGAGAAAAAAAAAAAAACCTTTTAACACAAGCCAAAGCTGAAGAAATTTATCACCACTAGAGTGACCTTACAAAAATGCTTAAGGGAGTGCTACAACTGTAAACAAAAGAATGATAATTACTATCATGAAAACATGTGAATGTATAAAGCTCATCAGTAGCGGTAAAGTCATAAATCAAAATCAGAATACCTCAGTGATGTAATGATACTATCTTAATTTCTCAATTCTCTAATATGAAGGTTGAAATTCAAAATGGACAACAACAACAACAACTACTACTACAATTAGTTGCTAAGAAACACATGATAGATAAAGAACTAAATGAGGGCAACAACAACATAAATTGTTGGAGAAAGGGAAAAAGTCTAGAGTATGTTTTTGTGACCAAAGGTAAGTTGGTGTCAACTTATATAGTCTGTTGTAACTACAAGACTCTTTATGTAGTTCCATGGTGACAACAAAGAAAAAATTATAGCAGATACTCAAACAAGAAAGAGAAAGGAAACACAGCTTAGTATCACAGAAAACCACCAAACCACAGAGGTAAACAATAAGATAGAAAGAAAGGAAAAAAGAATCTATAAAACAATAAGAAAACAAAATGGCTGTAGTAAGTCCTTATCTATGAATAGTAACCTTGAATGTAAATAGATTATACAATTAAAAGATTTAGAGTGGCTGAATGAATCAAAAACAATACCCAACTTTATGCTTCCTACAGGAGATTAACTTTACAGTTAAAAGCAATCATAGACTGAAAGTGAAGGGATGGAAAAAGATATTCCATGTAAATGGAAACCAAAAGTGAGGAGGAGTAGCCATACATATCTCTGACAAAATAGACTTTAGATCTAAAGAGAGAAACTGAAATGCAATAATCATAGAGGACTTCAACATCTCACTTTCAACAATGGACAATCATGTAGCCAAAAACCAATGCAGAAATATCAGACTTAAATTGCGACATAGACCAAATGAACCTAAAAGACAATTATAGAACATTCCATGCAACGGCTGCAGAATACACATTCTTCTCAATTGCACATGGAACATTCTCACCAATAGTGCACACATTAAACCACAAAGAAAGCCTCAATAAATTTGCAAAGGTAAAGGTCAGATCAAGTATCTTTTCTGACCACAATGGCATAAAACTGGAAATCACCAATAATAATAATAATAATAAACTGTAGAAAATTTAAAATACATAGAAATTAAACATCATATGCCTATATAACCAAGGAGTCAATTAAGAAATTTAAAAGGAAATTAAAATTTTTCTTGTGACAAATTAGAGAGGAAATGCATCATACTAAAACATATGGGACACAGAGCAATTCTAAGCACGAAGTTTATAGCAATAAATGCCCATATTAAAAACCTAATGATGCACCTCAAGGAACAAGAAAAACAAGAGCAACCTATACTCAAAATTGGTAGCAGGAAGGAAATAATAAAGCTCAGAGCAGAAATAAACAAAATAAAGAATAAAAAACAATTCAAAGGATCAAGAAAATTAAGTTTATTGTTTTCGAAAAGATAAAATCAACAAAACTTTAGCTTGAGTAAAAAAAGAGTGAAGACTCAAATAAAATCAGAGATGACAAAGGAGACATTACAGTTGATACCACAATGAGATAGCTCTTAATTCAAGTGAGAATGGTTTTTATCAAAAAGCCCCAAAGCAGCAAATGTTGGCATGGGCACAGAGAGATACAGACATTCATACACTGCTGGTGGGACTGCAAACTAGTACAACCTTTATGGAAATTAGTATGGAGATACCTCAAAGAGCTAAAGGTAGAACTACCATTTGATACAGCAGTCCCACTACTGGGCATCTACCCAAAGGAAAAAAAGGACATTCTATAAAAAAGACTTCTGCACTAGAGTGTTTATAGCAGCACAATTCACAATAGCAAAGACGTGGAAACAGTCCAAGTGCCCATCAATCCATGAGTGGATTAATAAATTGTAGTATGCGTATACCATGGAGTTCTACTCAGCTACAAAAAATCAGTAGTGATCTAGCACCTCTGGTATTACCCCAGATAGAGCTGCAGCCCATTCTCCTAAGTGAAGTATCACAAGAATGGAAAAACAAGCACCACATGTATTTACTGTCATATTGGTGCTAATTAATCAACATTTAAGTGCACATATGGAAGGAACATTCATCGGGTGTAGGGCAGGTGGGAGGGGGAGGAGGGGATGGGTATATTCACACCTAATGGGTGCAGTGCTCACTGTCTGGGGGATAGGCACATTTATAGCTCTGACTCGGGTGGTGCAAAGGCAATATATGTAACCTAAACATTTTTACCCCTGTAATATACTGCAATAAAAAAGAAAAACATAATCAAATTTTGTCATTTACAAGAATGTGAATCAACCTGGAGGACATAATGCTAAGTGAAATAAGCCAAGTACAAAAAGACATACAATATGATCTCACTCATATGTAGAACCAATTTCAAAAATGCTGAACTCATAGAAGCGGAGTATAACAATGGTTACCAGAGGCTCAGAAAGACAGGGGAGAAGGAGGGTTGAGAGAGGTTGGTAAATAAGAACAAAGTTACAATTAGATAATGAGAATAAATTTTGATGTTCTATTTTATAATAGGGTGACTATGGTTAACAGTGAAATACTATATGTTACAAAATAGCTAGAAGAGAATCTTTTGAATGTTCTCACCACAAATAAATGATGAATGCATGAGCTGATACACTACCTATATTTAATCATTATGCAACATAGCTATGTATTGAAGCATCAAATTTTACCTCATAAATATATATATAATAAAAATACATCAATTAAAAATAAATAATTTTAATAAATAAATGACAGAAATGCTAAGTAATAATTATGTTACAAATATGAAACTACATTAGGTAGGTTTGTATTAACCCTAAATTAAGTACTTTCTAGAGAAGGAATTTAGAGATTGGTTCAGTTAAATTTCAAAAAAGGAAATAATGTATAAACCCCAATGTGATTAGAAATTGTGCTTCAGAGTTCCAAAGCAGATCATAGGCCGGGTGCGGTGGCTCATGCCTGTAATCCTAGGAGGCTGAAGCAGGTGGATTGCTCAAGATCAGGAGTTCGAAACCAGCCTGAGGAAGAGTGAGCCCCATCACTACTAAAAATAGAAAGAAATTAATTGGCCAACTAAAGATATATATATATATATATAGAAAAAATTAGCAGTATATGATGGCACATGCCTGTAGTCTCAGCTGCTCGGGAGGCTGAGGCAGAAGGATTGCTTGAGCCCAGGAGTTTGAGGTTGCTGTGAGCTAGGCTGACACCACGGCAATCTAGCACCGGCAAGAGAGTGAGACTCTGTCTCAAAACAAACAAACAAACAAACAGAAATCCAAAACAAAGCAGATCACAGATCATATTATAATAATGACTGTTTTTAAATTATGTTTTCACTGAGATCAGATGATTACAGAGTCCATGTCTAGCTTGAATAAACTTTTCCAGTTGTCAATAAGCATTATACATGATGCTTCTTAATGATGTTTAAAAAAATGAGGCATTTTGTAATTAAATTAGTTCTATTTGTCGATGTGAATTAAATAACTTATCAGGATGTTATATGAAATGTTTCCTATTGTCTCAGAAATTTGGCCAAAGGCCTAAACTTAGAATAACATGCAATAGTGTCCACAAATTCTAAAGCAAGGTGCTCAACACATCCATGTAGTATTTGCTAAAATGAAGAAAAAGTCCAACTGTCACCAGGCACCTCCAGCTTAATTCAGAGAAGGCAAGAAATTCAAGAGGGAATTGTTAAAAGTAGATCAGGCTTTGCCTTTTCCTTTTAAAGCCAAGTGAGATGGCCCCTGAAATTGGGGTTGCTTATGAGAAAGAGTGCTCTCTCCCCTCCCCATCGGAAGGCTGGCTGCACAGCAGAAACTGTGTGGGTTCCTCATGCCACCTATGTCACAAATGGTGAAAAGCTTGTTGGAAGAGCATAACCAATGTTTCCCGGATGTTGAAGACTCATGTATGAATACTGAGTCACATGCCAGTTCTCAACATGGAAGAAACCATAATGGTAGGAACAGCTAATTTGTTCACCATCTTGGCATGGCATGAGTGTATGAGTTTTACTTTGGTCAAGTGGATGTTTTAGAGGTAGTTAGATTTAAGACACCTTAAAGAGATTCCAACATCTGAAAACTAGACAGATCCTATACTTATAAATGACCAATGAGTTATGGCATCTGAAATATATATCACCAAGAAGCTGGGAAGCAGAGTGATCGGAGTTGGGATAGGATTATTCTACGTCATTCAATAAACTGGTTATTACCCTGATTGAACTCACAAAATGATAGTAGACCTATTGATAACTATTATTGGTGGGAATATAGTAAAACCCTCTAACAATAAAATGTTCTTATTGTGGTTGCCAGATTAGATACAGGATGCTGAATAATTTGCTGTTTACCAGAAATTTAAATTTATCTTTGAATCCTGTATTTTTATTTGTTAAACCTAGGATTTGCTAAATCCTAGTCCAATAACATGTGTGTACTAGCAAGCATATACATATTGCATATATACCTCTGTGTATACATTTGCTGTTTGGACTTTGGACATAAACAGAAAATGTTAGTTAATTTTATATAGAATTTTAATATTTGTAAATAATACATTTTAATTATCTTATGCATTTATAAATTCATTTACAAATGTATTTACATACATATATTTTTTTACTTCTTTACATGCATGACTTTCTTTAATCTTTACAGCCATCCATGTCATATTCCTATTTTACAGAGGAAGAAATCATGGTTTAGAGAGGTAAGGGAATTTGATTGACCAAGATCACACAGCAAAGAAGAGGAAAAAGAGGAATTAAATCCAGGTCCATCTAACAGAGAAATTTGGACTTTTAGCCACTTGTGCTCTAACTGCTTCTTTACGCAATGTGAGAAGAATAAGTCATTTGCTTTATTAAAACGTCCCCCATAGGAACATTCTAAACATGAAACAAGGAAAAGGAAACCATGCAAAATTTTTAAAAATAGAATTTCAAATTTTATTTTATATTTTGATTTTATTTTTCAGTTTTGCTAATGCTTCCATTTTTTTTATTTCAGCATAATATGGTGGGTATAAATGTTAATGTTACATATATTGCTCTTGTCTTCCCTCCCCCCTCAAGTCAGAGCTTCAAGTGTGTCCATCTCCCTGACAATGCACATCACACTTATAATTTATATATATATATATATATATATATATATACACACACACACACACCCCTCCTCTTTCCCCCCTCCCACGTGTCCGACACCCGATAATTTATTTTTAACATTTTGGATCGATTTTATAACTTTGCCTTTACCTAACAAGAGTTAGAGGTATGCCCTTCCCCTCCACACTGTTTGCCACATCCCTTAGATGAGGTCTATCCCCCAAATCCCCAAATCTCTGGTGAACACCACCACTATTTGAGCACCATATTGATAATTGGTCAGTACTAATTTGATGGTGAGTACGTGTAGAGCCCATTTTCCAGATCCTGTGTCACCTCACTTTGGATAATGGTCTTAAGCTCAATCCAGGTTAATATAAGCGATGTGAGCTCACTGTCATTTCTTAGAATTGAGTAATATTCCATTGTAAACATATACCAAACTTTAATAATCCACTCATGAATTGACAGGCACTTGGGTTGTTTCCACATACTTGTAATAGTGAATTGTGCTGCCATAAACATTTGAGTGCAAAAAGACATCTATCTTTTTTATAGAATGTGTTTTGCTCTTTTAGGTAGATGCCTAATAATGCTATTGCTGGATTGGATGGTATTGTTATTGTTAGCTCTTTGAGGTATCTCCAAATTCTTTTCCACAAAGGTCGCACTAATTTGCAGTCCCTCCAGCAGTATAAGAGTGTTCCTGTCTCTCCACATCCTCACCAGCATTTTTTGTTTTGGGATTTCTTGATACAGAGAATGATACAGGCCATTCTCACCAGGGTTAGGTAATGTCTCACTGTAGTTTTGATTTACATTTCTCTAGTGATTAGAGATGTTGAGCATTTTTTTATATGTTTGCAGGCCATTATTCTGTCTTCTTTGGAAAAGTTCCTGTTCATTTCGGTTGCCCATTTCTTGATGGAGTTGTTTGATTTTTTCTTGTTAATTCTTTTGAGTTGTAGATAGATTCTTATTATCAGACCTTTATTGGAAGTGTAGAGAGCAAATGTTTTCTCCCATTCTATAGGTTGTCTATTAGCTCTAATGAAAGTTTCTTTAGCTGAGCAGAAGCTTTTTAATTTGATCAGATCCCATTTGTTTATTTTTGTTGCCTCAGTGATTGCTTTGGGGGTTCTTCTGCTTTCATTTTTTGTTATTTCAAAATATTACATGGGTACAAATGTTTAGGTTACATATCTTGCCTTTGCCCTGCCCTTGTCAGAGCTACAAGTGTGTCCATTCCCCTCAGCAGTGTGCACTGTGCCCATTAGGTGCTAATATACCAGTTCTACCCACCACTTGCCCGACATCCAATGAATATTACTACTATATGTGCACATATGTGTTGATCGGTTAACACCAATTTGATGGTGAGTACACGTGGTGCTTGTTTTTCCATTCTTGTGATACTTCACTTAGTAGAATGGGCTCCAGCTCTATCTAGGATAATACAAGAGGTGCTATATCACCATTGTTTTTTGTGGCTGAGTAGAACTCCATGGTATACATATACCACAATTTATTAATCCACTCATGTACTGATGGGCTTTGATTTTAATTTGTAGTAGAAAGTTCACCTTTCTCATACTAATAAAACATAGAGTGATGGCTCTAATTTTCTGATTTGTGAAAACCTTTGTATAGACATATTTGAGTTTCTTTTCTAAGCAGGATCTCAAAAATTATGTCCCTGGTGACAGTTTCCTTTGAAAATGGAGTGTCATATACCTATGTCTAACAGAAAGAAGTTTGTGTTTTGTAGTTTAACCTTTATTGTTTATGTTTTTTAAAAATTTATTCATATATTTGTTGTTTCTTTTATCAACAGATGCAGTTGATTGTACCTGAATAAGAGGCCACTCAAAAGAGTTGCTGTTTTTCTGACAGCATTCTCATTCTTTAATTTTCTGCTAACTAGGATGATATTATTTGACCTTAATGAATATGAAATGAAAATGGATTGTGAACAGTCAATTGAAATTGCGTTTATAATTATCAAATTTTTCAGTTCCCTAAGGTGTTGTTTTTTCTACCGTCAAATAATTGAATGAAATGAATGAAAATTCCCTTTCTCTTGCATCTCTAATAAAGCAATCAAATACATTATTTTCTATCTTTTAGTATAAATGGAAATAATTCTATCAAAAGATGTTGCCATAAGTATATACCTTTGAGGATTCTCTTATCCTTATATTTTTGATATTTCTATTCATTCGAAATAATTTTCATCCTAGGGTGGTATTTGTAAAGTTCCAAAATAATGACATGAGTGTTATTTTCTTCTTTCTGACTCCATGCAGTATTTTACAAATCTTGCAACTCTGCTAATGTACATTATTATAGAACATGTCAATTTTTTAACGAATCCACCATTAAACAAATTATTCCTGGAATTATCTCCATCATTCTGGATAGCTCTACTTGCTATTTAAACCAAGCTCCACGTAAACAATGGTTTCAATTGGGTTTCTTCCAATTACAGAACAAGACTGTGGTCTCAATGACATATATAGATACATAGCCTCTCTCGAACAAAACTAAAATTAAGCAAACTCTTTAGTATGTGTTATTGACAATGCAAGAAACTAATAACATGACGATTCTGTCTATTTGAGTATATCCTTTCACCAGCAGTATTTATTTATCCTCTGTGCTCCCTCTCCTGTGTTTACAATTTATTTCAGTTTGATCTTACCAATCTGGACTGTATTTTTAAGTTGTCATAATTGTCAAAATATACTAATGTAGGTTTCAACAGTTCTTTATTTATATAAATAATTGATTGAGAAAATAAAGGTTATTTGTAAAGGGAAAGATATTACCTTTTTTTTAATTTTGGCATATTATGGGGGTACAGATTTTAAGGTTTCAATAAATGCCCTTTCCCCCCCCTTGCCCCACAAGTCTGAGTTTCCAGCATGACCATCCCCCAGATGGTGCACATCTCACTCATTATGTATGTATATACCCGCCCCCTCTCCCCTCCCCCCTGCCCAATACCCTATTACTGTAGTACCTATGTGTCCACTTAGGTGCTGCTCATTTAATACCAGTTTGCTGGTGAATATATGTGGTGCTTGTTTTTCCATTCTTGGGATACTTCACTTAGTAGTATGGGTTCCAGCTCTAACCAGGAAAATATAAGATGTGCTATATTATTGTTGTTTCTTAGAGCTGAATAGTACTCCATGGTATAGATATACTACATTTTATTAATCCATTTTTTGATTGATGGGCACTTGGGCTGCTTCCACAGCCTTGCAATTATGAATTGTGCTGCTATAAACATTCGAGTGCAGGTGTCTTTTTTGTAGAGTGTCATTGGATCTTTTGGGTAGATGCCCAGTAATGGGATTGCTGGATCAAATGGTAGATTCACTTGGCCAACAAACATGAAAAAATGCTCATCATCTCTAATCATCAGGGAAATGCAAATCAAAACTACAATGAGATATCACTTAACTCCAGTGAGAATGGCCTTTATCAAAATGTCTCCAAATAACAAATGCTGGCGTGGATGCGGAGAGAGAAGAACACTCCTACACTGCTGGTGGGACGGCAAACTAGTTCAACCTCTGTGGAAAACAATATGGAGATACCTTAAAGCGATACAAGATATCGACTTTTAATAAATGTTGGTTATGTGTCAAGCGTTGTAATAAGTATTTCATTTAATATATATAGTATCTCATTTAATACTAGCATCAACCTTGTGAAAAATGTGGTATTATCAGTAGGTGAAGAAATATGCTCTGACGGGGCAACCACTTCACATGCTCAAGTTTACACAGCTGTTAAGAAGCATAATCAGGAGTTGAGATTTGGTCTGAGTAAATCTGTTTCAGTTATATCTTCTAAATAAGGCTGACTCTTAGTCATTTAAGCTGTCTATAAATCTTCAATTGACTGACTACTTAACTTTTATTCAAAGACACACTGTAGTATGTTAAAACATGCTAACCTATACTACAAGGACAATAATAATTAGGTTCACCTAGTTTATATGCAAAATAACCACTTGACTGAATTTTTTTTTTTAAATTTATACATTGTGGAGATGCACCCCATGTCTGCATATATCCAGAGAACACTATGAAAAATGACAAAGATTATTCATGAATATACCTAGTCTATACATGTAAAAGAGACAATAAATATGCTACATTGAGTTTGTGCATACTATCTTTCTTCAATGTGCATGTGTATCGACAGCAAGTTTTGGTGATTATGATAACTGTAATCACTTGCCAGAGAGATTAGTTGCTGAATGTCTTCATTATCCTTGCATGTATATAATTTTGACATCAGGTACACTTTTTTTAGAAAGTGGTATCTAAGTATGATCGTATGATCCTTTAAATAGGGGGTGTGTAGACTTCTTCTATAAATGAGAAGATAGTAAATATTTTAGGGATTGTAGGCCATAACTCTGTCAAAATAACTCAACTTTGCTGTTGTATTGAAAAATCAGTCATAGACAATACATTAACGAATGGGCACAGTTACGTTCTAATAAAACTTTATTCACAAAAGCAGGTGCTGATCTGGATTTGGGGACAGGGCCATAATTTGCCAAATTTTGCTTTATACCATGATCTGACTGAGTGTGCATTCAAACACAACGTACATGTACCATTATTTATTCTTAATGAGAGTGAACCATTACTTAGATGTCATCCAAAATAGTTACCATAACCTGAATCTTATATGAAATTACTGATAACTTGCAGCTGCAGATTATTTAATTATTCTCTAATGTTAGCACTATTCTTCTGAATAAATGCTGTATAATTAAAATGAAAGTTGGATGCATTGTATTTAAGAAAGTGATTGCAGGCAATAGATTACAGATCTCTTCAGTTTTAATTGAAAACCAAGTTAAATTAACTCTGCACTGGCATGGTTCTATAAAGGAGTTCATTATAAGTGTTTTTAAAGGTAATACATAGTCTGAGGGCACTTTTCTATTTATACTGTTGACATAATTAAGAGTATGTCCACATTATTAAGGACTTTTAAAAGTCTTTTCCAACTTAGCTTTATATAGTGTCTTTAGACTATATAAAAACTGGTAAATAAAAATGACCCTGAATTGAGGTGGGGGTGAGGAGAGGGATTTTAAAACATTTATTTTCTAAACTAATCTGTCTTCAGGGCTATTAGAAATGGGTACTTGTTTTGTTTTGTGGTTAAGACTTATAACATTGGCCGGGCGCGGTGGCTCAAGCCTGTAATCCTAGCACTCTGGGAGGCCGAGGCGGGTGGATTGCTCAAGGTCGGGAGTTCAAAACCAGCCTGAGCGAGACCCCGTCTCTACTAAAAATAGAAAGAAATTAATTGACCAGCTAAAAAAATATATATAGAAAAAATTAGCCGAGCATGGTGGCGCATGCCTGTAGTCCCAGCTACTCGATCGCTTGAGCCCAGGAGATTGAGGTTGCTGTGAGCTAGGCTGACGCCACGGCACTCACTCTAGCCTGGGCACCAAAGTGAGACTCTGTCTCAAAAAAAAAAAATACTTATAACATTAAGACCTATTTTGTAAGTTTATTAAAAGTCTACATTTCAAAGATTAACTTAAATATTCAAGCTCTCATTCCAAAGATGCAGTTTCAGAGTTTGAATTTTTTTCAGCATATTAGGGGGGGAACAAATGTTTAGGTTACATACCTTGCCTTTGCCCAGCCTGAGTCAGAGCTACAAGCATGTCCATCCCCCAGACAGTGCACACTTCACCCATTAGGTGTGAATATACCCACCCCCTCCTTCCCCGTCCCACCTGCCCAACACCTGATGAATGTTTTGAAAATATTTTTTTAAGAGACTTCTAAGCAATACTCTAACAATGTGTATGGATTTGAGATAATAGACTGAAAATGATGCATAGAATGGGTCTACAATATAGAATTTTAAGATGCAAAATGCATATCATGCCTGAAGGAAAATTTGAGACGTTTTTGGGTAAAATGGGTGATAATTCGATTAGGAGTGAATGTATTACGACCTTTCTTAGGTTAAATATCTGCCGGTTATATAATATAAAGTATGACCACCAAGGACCCATTTCCCAATCAAGTACAATAAAGTGCTTGCATTATTGGAAAAAGAGCTTTATAGCATGCAATAATGTCTGTCAACCTCCACACAGAAACTAGACCATGGTCTATAATTCCTTTTCCATTTATTTAGACATTTTTACAAAGTTACACAACTCAAAACATAACTGAAACATACATTTAACATAAACTTTGCCTTCAAGCATGACCTGAGGGAGAGGAGGGTCATGGGCAATATACATAACCTTAACATTTGTACGCCCATAATATGCTGAAATAATAATAATAATAAAAAAAAAAACAACTTTGCCTAACATGCCAGCTCAAAATATCTGACTAAAGTTCAAGTTTCATAGCATGGTGTTCCAGACCCTCACAATCTAACTGCAGCTTTATTTTTTTGCTGATACCTTCCCTCTATCCTTTACTCTAGCTAAATAGAATTGATTATACTTTTCATGAATACATCCTGTGTTTTATGCCCCTTACTTTTCCTCCACTTGTTAGGTAAATTTAGAAGAAGTAAATAAAATTATTCTTAAATGTTAGTGGAAAATTATTTGTTTTAATTTTTATGTCAAATGTTAATCATACAACATTTTAGAGGCATAGCCTCAGAACCCAGTCTTTGCTTGCTTGTCAGACATAAAATAGTGTGAAATGTTTCAATCACCTCTCCATAATTCTTTTTTTATCTATTACTCTATAAAATATTTTCTCCTTTATGCAAAGGATGCTACCAATTCTGCAATCTTGGCTTTCAAATATTTTCAGATTTAAGGGGATTATTTAAAACATAGGAAAGCATGAATTACGAGGCTCTTGAATGTAATCCTGTGAGGGTATAGATGCATATTTGTATTAAGAACTAGCATAATTCCTTATTTGTAGCCTGTCTGGGTTGTTCCTCTGTTTTGTTTTCTCAGTCTATATGATGAAAGACATTTATTCTGACAACAATTGAGAATTAAATAGGACAATAAAGTTGAAGAGAACATTTTAGCCTAGGATTGGGTATCCACCCTCATCTCAAGGGAAACCTCAAGATTTTCTCTCCCTTAACATCTGTCAGTAGTGAGCCAATAAAAGAAAGAGGAACTCCAATTTGGGACTAGGAAGAACAGGAAGTGTGATTGGGTGGAAGGGTATCTGATGGGAGTAAAGAAAGGATTACAAATGATGATGATGATATTGATGATAATAATAATGGATATTTCCTGACCACTTACTTTTTTCCAGGTCCAGTGTTCAGTGCTTTACATATATCTCATTTAATCCTCATAACAACTCTAAGAGGTACTTGCCATTAATTCATATCACTTTAGAGATAGGGAATCTGAGGCTCAGAGAGTTTACATATTCATTGAAATTTTAATATGCACCAGACACTGTTCTAAGTGATTTTTGTATATTATTTAATTTAAACTTCTTAACAATTCTATTGACTAGATGCTATTATCTTCATTTCACTGATGAGAAAACTATGGAAACACAGGCCTACTGATTTGTGAGCTTGCGTTCTTAATCCCTATACTATCTAGTAGTTTAGCTTCTCTTTGTGTTTTCTTTCACTGGAATCTCCCTCCCCTATTTTATTTTCTGTATTTCTTAGCAGTGTTTGGTTATCTATTTATGTCCATATGCATGAAATTTGATTTTGGGCCCTCTTGATACCTGATATTTCTTACCACATTCCCCATGTTATGGGACAACCTAATAGGACCAGAATGAGGGACCCAGAGCAAGGAGTACTTGAACAATGGATTATACCAACTGTAATGTAGGCCCTTAAGAAAAGGGTTCTTATTTTCCCAGGATTTGCTTTTCCAGGCTGCTTCCTTAAGTTAAGCTGGTAAGATCCAGGAAGAGGACTAGGAGAGGACTCAGCCATATTTCCTTATTTTTGGTGAAACTTGTACTTTTGTAACTTTTCCTGGACACACTTGTCTTAGTCTTAGGAGTTGCCTGCCATGTACCTGTTTTACAGTATGCACATCTGCTAAATGTTAAATTTCAAATTGAGTAATCTTCTCTAAACAAGAATGAATTAGAAAAATGTGAATTAATTTCTTTTCTGTAGCAAGGATTGTGGAATATGATAGAGTCAAACCAATTAGTATATGTGTCTTTTGATATTAAGAAGCTGATTTCTCAGGCAAAGTTGTTTTCAAGTAGTGTAGTTGGGGACTTTTTCATCAATTTCACTTTGAAAAACCATCTGTTGGCTGTCAGCCACAGGATTTTGCCTTCAGTAAGTACTGTCATTTTATAAACTATGCACTATTTTTTCTTGTAGTTATTATTATGTGAATGATGTTGAATATGTGAATGGTACTTCCTTGTCATTGTACCTAAGATTCAAAGTTTTCTGGTTACAAAATCAAGTAATTTACTAGCTAAAACATAGAGAATGTTGGGAGTTCTTTATTTTCCTTCTGCTTATTTAATTTTATAAAACAATGACTGAAAATTAAATTATCTTCTCCACAAATATTTCTGTATTTTTCAACTCATACAGCCTTAGTTTGTGTTTTTAGTCAGCACCAATGGTACTTGGGCTACAATTTCTAAAAAAAATAGGGTTATTTATACTTTACAAACTTGGGGACTTTGTTTCTGGAGTATCTTTAAAATTATCCTAATCACAAGCTGCTTCTATTTAAACACAGATCAGAAACCAGGAATGATAACAATGTTATTTTTGTCTGTTTTTTTTTTTGTTTTGTTTTGTTTTGTTTTTTGTGCATGTCATGATCCTTAAAACCCCACTTTTATACCTGAAGCTTAATATATCTGTTAGGTTTCTTGATGGCAAGGAGGAGAAGCTGACTCTTGCCAAACAACAACAATGATAACAACAAAAAGATATTGGAAGGAATTGGAAAGATATCAGGGGCTCAGAGAATTTAAAAATTATATATATGAGAGGACTAGACTTGGGAAATGGCATTTCTGGAAGAGCCAAAATCAGGAAGCACAGCAAATGTCTTTCTAATAGTGGGGGAGTGTTAATGTGAGACTCTCTCACCCTTGGTTATTAATGCTACTGCCAATGAAACACAACAACATTCGCCCTAAAAGGATCTGAACTGAACTTTTACGTTTGTGTCACTTATTCCAGATTCAAAGTCTTAGACGGAGATATTCTACTGGCCTTTCCTTACCATGTACCCAAAACCACTGCCAGAAAACGTAAAGAGTGACAGTGCTTCACTTTGATTCCCAAATTAGGAGGCAGGGCAAGCACAGCATCAGAGGACTGAACATCCTGTGGGGGATTTACTCACAAAAAGAAAGTGTGTGATGCTGCATAGATAAAAAGAAGTCAGATATTCATAATACACAGGTCAATGAGTAGTACCCAATCCCATTTAGTCTTAAGTAAGACTATGACCTTATTTCTCCTCAAACAAGTCAGATTTCAATTTTACTATGCAGTTTTTTTAAGCTCTAAAAAGATCTATCTTATTTTGTGATTTATCTGTGCTTATACAAATGTTCTAATGAAAAATGGGATAAATTTAAGAGTCTAGTAGTTGGAAAACTTAAAAGAGCTTAACATTAGCAGCCAGAAAAAAATTAAGTTCATTTCTCTTTTCCAGCCATGTGATGTTAAAATAAGTTACTTAACCTCTCTGGGCCTCAATTTCTCTATCTGTAAAATGGGAATAAGGCCTCCTGTGCTATATTTATTATGAGGATCCAAATACATAATGAAATTGTACTAAGTACATGGTACGTGGCATATAGCTCAATAAATGGTAATAATTGTCCCTATACAGCAGTGGTCCCCAACCTTTCTGGCACCAGGGACTGGTTTCATGGAAGAAATTTTTCCACAGACTGGGGGTAGGAAATGGTTTGGGGATGATTCAAACACATTACATTTATTGTGCAGTCAAACTTCTCTCCCAATGATAATATGTATTTGGAGTCACTCCCCAGCGCTAGCATGGCAGCCTTAGCTCCACCTCAGATCATCAGGCATTAGATTCTCATAAGGAGCGTGCAACCTAGATCTCTCGCATGCGCAGTTTATAGTAGGGGTTGCACTCCTATGAGAATGTAATGCTGCTGCTGATATGACAGGAGGCAGAGCTTATGCAGTGATGCCAGCGATAGAGAATGGCTGTAAATACAGATGAAGCTTCACTCCGTCACCTGCCTCTCACTTTCTGCTTTGTGGCCTGGTTCCTAATTGGCCACAAATTGGTACTGGTCTGCAACCCTGGGGCTGGGGACTGCAGCAATACAATAAATGTAAGTCACTAGCTTTGCATAGGCAACTTTACAAATTAATTTGACATTATTTTGTCTTTTTATACTTAAACTTAAAAAATGTGAATATTTAATTCAACTGACCATATAACTGATTGACTGAAATTTTCACTTTGTCTAACTTTTAATATATTTGGTTGTCTTAACTGAATTTTATACGGGCTTGAGTGAAGCTAAGGAATGGCATCGTTAAGTTGAATTACTGTTGATTTACCTCATGAGCAGTCTATCTTAATAAACTCCCAAAGTACAAAGCAAGCAGTGTCTTTTTATTTGAGTTTTAGTTTTCTGGGAGCACATTACTTCAGATGCAATTCTTAGCATTCAGAGGTCTAATGAACTCTTATATACTGTGCAGATTTTCCTTATTGTTATTTTCTTTCCTGAGTTTTTATCCTTATATTTGATCAACTTTTGGATTTTTGCTTTGTTGAAAATCACTTAATGGATCTTAATAATCTGTGCTACTTTCTAATTGACTAGGCATTTTGAAAATTATTTTAGATTTAAAATGTTTAAATTTCCCCTGTTTTCTTTTATTAGTAAATTGCTTTAATATTTCATTGACTCAAGTTCAGATTTTTCTAAAGACTCAAGAATTCTTGTTTAATATAATACTCCATTTTGTGCCTATGCTCCTACCCCATTTCCAATCTAAGACAACTAATTAGCAACTTATTAAACATTAGTTAATGTCTAACAGTTTTTCTCTGTTCTTCCTGTGCCATTTTGTTCTGCTAAGTAAAGCATCTTCTTAATTTGTCTCTAAATTGTTACTGATGTTTAGGAAGTCTGTTTGCTGCAACCTTGCTGTAGACAGTTCTGCAATATGAACACAAATGATATATTATATAATGGTAACATGCATGTTAACTTATTATTGTAATAGACATGCCCTGCTCTGGGTAATACCAAATAAATATTATTACCATTCAGATCACATTTACATTAGCCAATTATTTTCACAGTACTGAAAATCAGGTGTATTGTGTTGCAGGCAAAACTAGCAGCTTAAGTGCTGCAGAAGACTGGAGATTGTCTTCCTTCTATACACAGCCACCTACTTGTTGGATCTAGGGCATGAGAGATCCCTAGGAAATATGTTTCAAGGCTAAATCTCAATTGGTAAATTCCCAATATTTAATAGATTTCAATGTACCATTTTATCTCAAATATGCAAACTTAAAGATGGATGGTATGCTGGTAAATGCCCAAAACGAGCTTAGGGGTTGGGTAGGGAAGTATGATTCACAGCATTTGCTGATTTCATAGTATAAATATTTTCATTACAGCCAATTTAAAGATAACAATATGACATTGAATGTAGAGTTGGAAAAAATACAATCAAGTTTCACGTAGCAGTGAGAGCCAGCTCCTGCATATAACAGAGTATATATTTAAACCACTCCATTGCTCACAAAGCAAAAATATCATATAATATGAGATTAGCAAAGATATCTTCCATAGTCAATATAAAGTATTACAATTTAGGTAAAGCACTCACATTTAAAGGTAAAAGCAACCTATTATATCGTCCAATCCGCAGTTCAAATATCTTTCAAAGACATGAAACAAAAGGAAATACTACCTCTTAAAGTACGATATATGGAAAAGCAACTTTACAGGCTATTTAGCACACTATTATTGTGATCACAAGTCAGATGCTATTTCTTTTTTACAAAATGAGAAAATGTCAGAGGGAAAATGAATTCACTTTATGAAGAAGACTCCAAAGGCAATCACAACAGCAACAAAAATAAACAAATGGGACCTGATCAAATTAAAAACCTTCTGCACAGCCAAAGAAACTGTCAAGAGAGCAAACAACAACCCACAGAATGGGAGAAAATTTTTGCAAGCTACACATCTGGTAAAGGACTGATAACTAGAATCTATTTAGAACTCAGGAAAATCAGCAAGAAAAAAATCAAACAACCCTATCAAAAAATGGGCAAAAGACATGAACAGAAACTTCTCAAAAGAAGACAGAATAATGGCCAACAAACATATGAAAAAATGTTCAACATCTCTAATCATCAGGGAAATGCAAATCAAAACCACAGTGAGATATCACTTAACTCCAGTGAGAATAGCGTTTATCAAAAAGTCCCCAAACAACAAATGCTGGCATGGATGCGGAGAGAGAGGAACACTCCTACACTGCTGGTGGGACTGCAAACTAGTTCCACCTCTGTGGAGAGCAATATGGAGATACCTCAAAGCGATACAAGTAGATCTACCATTTGATCCAGCAATTCCACTACTGGGCATCTACCCAAAAGATCAAAAGTCACTTTATGAAAAAGACACCTGCACTTTAATGTTTATAGCAGCACAATTCACAATTGCAAAGCTGTGGAAATAACCCAAGTGCCCATCAATCCAAGAATGGATTAATAAAATGTGGTATATGTATACCATGGAATACTACTCAGCTTTAAGAAACAATGGTGATATAGCACCTCTTGTATATTCCTGGATACAGATGGAACCCATTCTACTAAGTGAAGTATCTCAAGAATGGAGAAGTCTCTATATGAGCTTAATAGCATCAAATTTTTTAAATCTCTGTTGTCAGAGACTCAGCAAAAGCAGGTTTGGAAGGGTTCTTGATGGAAGAAGGGTTGGAGATTATGATTCTTCAGGGAATCTAATTGGAGGCATGGCTTGCTAAAGGTCACACCTTGAGGGATATGGCCAGGCACTGAAAAAAAGTGTCTCCCAGTATTCCTTTCACCTCATTCAAGATTCTCTTTGTCCCACCCCTTACTATCACAGTAATATCATCTACACTGTTAAATACGCTACAACCTACCCTATATTGAAACTTCTCTCCAGTCTTGGGATTGCTCAATTTGTGGCTGACTTTCATCAATCAATTGTTTCTCAAGAGTTTAGAGTCACCATAATGCATTGTCATAAATATAGCATGTCTTCACTTCTATTTTCTGCAATACGCTCAGAGAAAGTGCTCATCTGCTTCAGGTTCATTCTCTTCACATAATAATCATAATAATAATTTAATACTGAGTGCTTTCTTTTATTGCTTGTTTTATAAATGCCTTACACTGTTATATGTTTCCTTTAATCCTCACTATACATAGGCATACTTATCCTGATTTTATAGAAAGAAAACTGAAACTTAGTGAGGTTCAACTGACAAGTGAAGGATCCTAACATGAATTCAGTTTTATATTTCTTAAGCCACTTAAAACCTTAATTACACTATAGCTTAAAGCAATAAAATAGATTTAGAAAGGAAAAATGGTTTCAGGAGATAATTTGTTTTCTACAATTTTATTGGCCAACGTCTAATTTTGAAAAGGCATGAGCAATGCCAATTTCCCCAGGGCAAACAGCAGTTAACATGGTGTCTTCAAATAAATTTATGGAGAAAAAATTGAATTTTCTTTAAACTAATGAACACAAGAATGTTTGAGATATCAAGGTAAATTTCTTTTCTGTGAGAATGTTTTCTGGGACATATTTGCTACTGTGACTTGTTTATTTTGGGCCATCCTCTAACACTTTATGACACAGTGACAGAGTTCATTTTAATTTCTTGAGGTCTCTCACTGGGGAAATCTCTGATGCATTCAAGGACTGTAGCACTAAAATGGTGCTTAGTTGATTTTATCCTTTGATATAAGTGTAATGATGGTAAATCCATTTATGCAATAGCATCTACCACCTCCCTGGATCCTTTACCTTGCACAAGATGCACAAGTAATTCTAGTTGTTTATTGTATACTAACTTTTAAGAAATAATAGAGAAAAAGGAGAAAAGGAGGAATCAAGGTCAACTTTTTAAAGTTCTCTCAAAGGCTATAGAAAAATATAATATCATTTGTCTGAGGGACAGTGGCAGACCACAGAAGGGTAAATTTGTATAGTACATAATTTATACCCTTTTAATTTTAAACTATATAATGAATGTCTTATATACAAACTGCCTCTTAATAACATGAAATTAAACTTTAGGAAATATAAATCTACCTGGCTGCATGACAGGAAAAATTTAAAACTCATGCTGAGTACTGTTCTGTCTTCCATTTTGTGACCAAATTCTTTTGTGTATGAAGCAAAGCATTGGCAGGGTCTGAGAATATGATAACAGAAATGTGATTTGCACATATTTTTGAAAACCATTATCATTTGAATATTTTTTAAAAAATATTTTATTTTTACTTATTATGAATACATAATAACTGTATACCTTTATAGGATATATGTGATATTTTGATGCAGGTGTATAATGCAAATTAACCAAATCAGAGTAATTGGGCATCATCTGTATCACCTCAGGCATTTAACATTTTTTTATGTGAGGGACATTCCAATTCCACTGTTTTATTTATTTTAAAGGATACCCTAATTTATTGTTGACTATAGTCACTTTGTTGTGCTATCAAATATTGTTCATTCTATCTATCTATTTTTATTTATTTATTTATTTATTTATTTTTATTTCAGCATATTATGGGGGTACAAATGTTAAGGTTATGTATATTGCCCATGCCCCCTCCCCCTTGAGTCAGAGCTTCAAGCATATCTATCTATTAATAGCTATACTTTTGTATTCATTCATCATGTCTACTATATCCTCCCTTTCCTGCTACCCTCTCAGCCTCTGATAACTGTCATTCTACTTCGTCTCCATGATACCAATTGCTTTTAATAGATAGCTCCAACATATGAGAGAAAAATCGTTGAATGTGTATTTCTGTACTTGGCTTATTTCATGTAACCTAATGTTCTAGAGTTCCATCCATGGTGTTGTCAATGGCAGCATTTCATTCATTTTTATGGCTATATAATATTCTATTGTGTATATGTACCAAAATTTTTTTATTAATTCATCCATTGATGGACATTTAGGTTGATTCCATATTTTGACTATTATGGATAGTGCTGCAGAAAACGTGAAAGTGCAGAAATTTTCTCGATATACTGAATTTCCATCCTTTGGATATATATTCAGTAGTGAGAATGCGGGGTGATATGGTAGTTCTATTTTTAGTATTTTGACACAATTCCATATTTTTTTCCAGAGTGGCTGCACTAATTTACATTCCAACCAACAGTGTATGAAGTTACCCTTTCTCCACATACTTGACAGCATTCATTATTGCCTGTTTTTTTTTGATAAAAGCCATTTTGACTGGGGTGAGATGATATCGCATTGCAGTTTTTAAAATTTATTTATTATCTTATTTTTGTTATTTCAGTTTATTACAGTGGTACAAACGCTTTGGTTACATAAGTTGTCTTTGCACCGCCTGAGTAAGACATACGAGAGTGCCCATCACCCAGACAGTGCACACCATATCCATTTGGTGTGGATTTACCCACTCTCTCCTCGCCCCTCCTGCCTGTCTGACACTCTGTGAATGTTACTTCCCATATGTTCACACTAATGTTGATCAATTAGCACCAATTTAATGGTGAGTACATATGGTGTTTGTTTTTCCATTCTTGTGATATTTCACTTAGGAGAATGGGCTCCAGCTCCATCCAGGATGATACAAGAGATATTAGTTCACCATTTTTTATGGCTGAGTAGTGCACAATATGCTGTGTGTGTGTGTTTGTGTGTGTGTACATGTGTATGTATCTCACATTTTATGAATCCACTCATGTTTTTATGGGCACTTGGGTTGTTTCCACATCTTTGTAATTGTGAATAGTGCTGGTATAAACATCTGAGTACATATTTTTTTTATAGAATATCTTTTTATCCTTTGGATATATACCCAGTAGTTGGATTGTTGTATCAAATGGTAAGTTCTACTTTCAGTTCTTTGAGGTTTCTCCATACTATTTTCCACAGAGGTTGTACAAATTTACAGTCCCACCAATGGTGCACAAGTGTTCCTATCTTTCCAAATCCACTCCAACATTTGTTGTTTTGGGACTTTTTGATAAATGCCATTCTCACTGAGGTTAGGTGATACCTCATTGTGGTTTTGATTTGGATTTCCCTGATGATGAAAACTATTGAGCATTTTTCCTATGTTTGCTGGCCATAAGTCTATGTTCTTTTTAAAAGTTTCTGTTCATGTCCTTTGTTGGGGGCTGATTCTGGTGTTATGCTTTATACTAATCATTCACTATACTTGTAATGTACGTGTGCTGCATGACGCAGCGGTAGCCAGCATTTTCTTCTAGCCAAAATTTTCTTCAGACACATTACTGCCTTGGGACATAACAAGAGGCCTGAGTTTCTGCACATAAGCAAATATTGGCCAGCTCCCACACGGAGGGCCCCCTTGGTGGGAGTCTGAAAGCCATAAATATAAGAAAAACATTCCCAAGGTCCGGCTCCATATGATGGTTGGTAGTCAATGATGGGTAAGACTCCCCATGGTGGGGGCAACCTAAGACAGACACAATCATGAGGGTCGGCCGCTGGCTGGGAGAGAGCCGCTACCTGGGAAAGAGCACAAGAAGTTCTTCTAATGGCTGCATTGTTCAATATTGCTTACCTTGGCCTTGGTTTTTGAGTTATGTCCAACACTGGTGCCTCAAGTAACCATTTTGAGGTCTGAAACCATGGAAAATTGTTCCCTTTTGAAACAACTCTGGAATTGACTGATACTGCTGCTATGCTCAGATGCTCACATACAAGGAACAAACCTTTGGTCTGGGGGTATAAAAATAAAGTGACTGGTGCATTGGTCACTTGAGTCATTGTCATGTCCATGTGCATCTGTGTCGTTATTTTATGTTCTGTGTTCATCCCCCGTCCTGTAATTGGGCCATGTCAGTCCTTTGCCCACTTTTCTTTTTTTTTTTTTTTTTTTGAGACAGAGTCTCACTTTATTGCCCAGGCTAGAGTGAGTGCCGTGGCTCAGCCTCGCTCACAGCAACCTCAGACTCCTGGGCTCAAGCAATCCTGCTGCCTCAGCCTCCCAAGTAGCTGGGACTACAGGCATGTGCCACCATGCCCGGCTAATTTTTTCTATATATATTAGTTGGCCAATTAATTTCTTTCTATTTATAGTAGAGATGGGGTCTCGCTCTTGCTCAGGCTGGTCTCGAACTCCTGAGCTCAAACGATCCGCACACCTCGGCCTCCCAGAGAGCTAGGATTACAGGCGTGAGCCACCGCGCCCGGCCTGCCCGCTTTTCAATGGGAATGTTTCATTATGTCTTGCTGATTTTCCTGAGTTCTGTATAGATTCTAGTTACTCGCCCTTTATCAGATGTATAGCATGCAAATATTTTTTTCCTATTCTGTAGATTGTTCACTCTAGAGATAGTTTCCTTGGATATTCAGAGCCTTTTTTAGTTTGATCAGGTCCCATGTATTATTTTTTATGTTGTCGTGATTGCCTTTGGGCTCTTCTTCATAAATTCTTTGCCTAGGTCAATGTCTATGAGAGTTTTTCCAACATTTTCTTCTAGAATTCTTTATAGATTCATGCCTTAGGTTTAAGTCTATTATTCACCATTACTTGATTTTTTTTTTTTTTTTTTTTTTTTTTTTTTTTTTTTTGTGAAAGATGAGAGGTACAGATCCTGTTTCAGTCTTCTACGTGTGGCTATCCAACTTCCCCTGCAACATTTATTGAATAAGGAATTTTTTTTCTAGTGTATGTTTTTGTCTGCTTTGTCAAAGATCATATGGCTATATGAGGATGGTTTTATGAAGCCAACATCACAAAAGCCAGGAAAGGACTCACCAAAAAAGAGAAAACTACAGACCAATATCCTTAATGAATATAGATGCAACAATTCTCAATAAAATCCTAGCAACACAAATTCAGCTGCTCATTAAAAAAAATAATCTATCATGACCAAATTGACTTAATCCCAGAGATGCAGGGATGGTTCAACATATGCAAGTCTATAAATATAATTTCCCATATAAATATAAGTAAAAACAAAAACCACATGATGTCCTTAATAGATGCAGCAAAGGTATTTGATAATATTCAACACCCTTTAATGATAAAAATGCTTAACAAAATAGGGATAGAGGGGACTTACCTCAAAATGCATTGTAGTTTTGATTTGTATTTCTCTGATGGAGAATGATGTTGAACATTTGATCATATACCTGTTGGCAATTTGTATGTCTTTTCCTGAGAAATGCCTAATCGCATCCTTTGACTATTTTTTAATTGGATTATTTGATTTTTTCCTTCCAATTTGTTGGGAATCTTTACATATTCTAGCTATTAATCCCTTGTCAGATTAGTAATTTGAAAATATTTTCTCCCATTCTATGGATTGTCTTTTCCCCTTGGTGATTGTTTCCTTTGCTGTGCAGAAGCTTTTTTAGCTTGATGTGATCCCATTTGTCCAACTTTGCTTTGGTTCCCTGTGCTTTGGGGGTATTACTCAAGAAGTCCTTGCCCACACCAATGTCCTTAGACATTTCCCTAATGTTTTCTTTTGGTAATTTCATAGTTTCAGGTCTTAGATTTATGTCTTTAATCCACTTTGGATTGATTTTTATATATGCCAAGATATAAGGATCTAGTTTTATTCTTCTGCACATGGATATCCAGTTTTCCCAGCACCATTTATTGAAGATACTGTCCTTTCCCCACTGTAAGTTCTTGGCACATTTGTCAATGATAGGTTCACTATAGGTGTGTGTATTTATTTCCAGTCTCCCTATTTTTGTTGCATTAGTCTATATGTCTGTTTTTTATGCAAGTCCCATGCTGATTTGTTTACTACAGCTGTATAGTACAATTTGAGGTCAGGTAATGTGATTCCTCCATTTGTGTTCCTTTTGCTCAGGATGGCTTTGGCTACTCTGGGTCTTTTGTGGTTCCATATAAATTTTAGGACTATTTTTTTCTATTTCTGTGAAGAATATCATGGACATTTTGATGGGGATGGTATTAAATCTGAAGATTGCTTTGGGCAGTATGGGCATTTTAACGATATTTATTCTTCCAATTCATCAACATGAAATATGTTTCCATTTTCTTGTGTCTGCTTCTAATAATTTCATCAATTTTTATAGTTTTCATTATAGAGATCTTTTACTTCTTTGGTTAAGTTTATTGCTAGATATTTCATTTTATTTGTAGCTGTTGTATATGACATTATTTCTTGATTTCTTTTTTAGATTGTTTACTGTTGGCTCATAGAAATGTTACTATTTTTGTGTGTTGATTTTGTATCCTACAAATTTACCGAATTTGCTTATCAGTTCTAATCGTTATTGAATGAAGTCTTTAGGTTTCTCTAGATATAAAAAACATATTTTCTGCAAACAAGGATAATTTGACTTCTTTCATTCTGATTTGGATGCCCTTTATTTTTTTCTCTTGTCTGATTGCTCTAGCTAGGACTTCCAATACTATGTTAAATTACAGTGTTGCATTCTTGTGGGCATTCAAGTGGGCATTCTTGTCTTGTTCCAGATCTTAGAGGAAAAGATTTCAGTTTTTCCCCACTCAGTGTGATACTAGCTGTGGGTTTGTTATATATGGCCTTTATCATGTTGAAGTAAGTTCCTTCTATACCCAGTTTTTTGAGAGTTTGAATAAAACTTGAATTAAAAGTTGCACTTTGAAAACAAGCAAAGTGCTTTGCATCGGCACATTTTAGATGTCATCATGTGTTTCTGAGTGTTGGAATAAATAAATAACCCCCTAATTCTGTGTACCCATGAGATTTTTCCATCCTCATCTCATGTCCTGATACATATTCATTTTCCTAGTAAGAAATCAAAAAGAGGCTCCAAAAATGTTGACTTGCATCATTGTATGATATAGAATGATAAGGCCTTAATTGGATCCACATTCTTAATTTCATTTTAATCTGATCTTCAAGGGACAGAAAAAAAAAAAGAAACTAATTATTTCAGGGAGCTGAACTAGAAATAGGCACCATAATGAACACCTTACAAACATTATATCAGTTAATCTCCATTATGACACTAAGAGGTAAGTATAATCTACTTTTTACAGTTGATGAAACCTAGGATCAGAAATTTTCAGTTTAGCATGTCCCAGATCACACAGCTAGTAAGTGAAACAGCTGAGATTCAAGTTCGTTTTTATCTACGGCTTCCAAGTTAGACACAAAGATGATGAGTACCATAATAATTACTATATATCAATTGCCTTCTGTTTGACATATCATTTTGAATTTTCTCAACAATCCTTCAAACTATACACTATTATCCTCATTTCACAGATGACCCAAAAGTGAAGCTGAGAGATCACATAATCTACACAGGGCTGCACATCTAATATACAGGACAGTGGATATATGAGTCCAGATTTTCCTGTTTCCAAAACATATGCTCTTTCCTAGATAATATCCTGTATCCAACTGTAGCTATATAGCAGAATTCCATTAAAAATTTTAACCCTATACCCTCAACATAACACATGCTTACCTCTCTTCCCCAACACCACAGATGGAAGCATAGAGGCCATTATAAAGAAAGAGAATTTTATAATTTGAAACCCTGAAATTAAAACCAATATCATTAGCATTTTAGCTGTTGGACAATGAAATATAAGAAAATCAGTTACATCTTTATCATCATATCTTTCTATTTAAAATTATCTTTCTTTCTTAGGAAAGAAAAAAATATATGAAATGTTAATTCTGTTTTGCATCATTTATGTACACAGAGTCTTCTGATTTGAGAGAAATTGTGTAAAATACTGATATAACAAGTCTCATAATTAATTACAGTTTTAAAATAATATTCAGGATTTAAAAAATAGTATGGAACCTGAGAAGAACCCATATAGCAAAATCAATCCTTGGCAATAAAAACAAAATAGGAAGTTTCAATTTATGAGACTTCAAACTATACTACAAGGCTATAGTAATTAAAACAGCTTTTAACTGGCACAAGAACAGGGACATTGACCAGTGGAACAGAACAGAGAACCAAGATATAAAACCATTCTCTTATAGCCAACTAATCTTTGACAAAGCAGACAAAAACGTACACTGGGAAAAAGAAGCCTTATTCAATAAGTGGTGCTGGGAAAACTGGATAACCACATGTAGAAGACTGAAATAAGACCCACACCTTTAACCTCTCACAAAAATCAACTCATGCTGGGTAACAGACTTGAACATTAGGTGTGAAACTATTAGAATTCTAGAGGAAAATGTTGGAAATACTAGAATTTATGAAGAAGACCCCAAAGACAATCACAGCAGAAACAAAAATAAATAAATGGGACCTGATCAAATTAAAAAGCTGCTGCACAGCCAAAGAAACTGTCAAGAGAGCAAACAGACAACCCACAGAATGGGAGAAAATTTTCACACGCTGCACATCTGATAAAGGGCTGATAACTAGAATCTATTTAGAACTCAGGAAAATCAGCAAGAAAAAATCAAACAACTATCAAAAAGTGGGCAAAGAACATGAATAGAAGTTTTTCAAAGGAAGACAGAATAAAGGCCAACAAACATATGAAAAAATTCTCAACATGTCTAATCATCAGGGAAATGCAAATCAAAACAACAATGAGATATCACTTATCTCCAGTAAGAATGGCCTTTATCAAAAAGTCCTCAAGCAATAAATATTGGCATGGATGTGGAGAGATAGGAACACTCCTACACTGCTGGTGGGACTGCAAACTGGTTCAGCCTCTGTGGAAAGCAATATGAAGATGCCTTAAAGTGATACAAGTAGATCTACCATTTGATCCAGCAATTCCACTACTGGGCATCTACCCAAAAGTTCAAATGACACTCTACAAATGGGACACCTGCACTCGAATTTTTATAGCAGCACAATTCACAATTGCAAAGGTGTAGAAACAACCCAGGTGCCCATCAATACATGAGTGGATTAATAAAATGTGGTATATGTATACCATGGAGTACTGTTCAGCTTTAGAAACAATGGTGATATTGCACCATTTGTATTTTCCTGGATAGATCTCGAACCCATTCTACTAAGTGATGTATCTCAAGAATAGAAAAACAAGCACCACATGTACTCACCAACAAATTGTTATTAACGGATCAGCACTTAAATGGACATATAGGAATAACATTTATTGGGTGTCAGGTGGGTGGGAGGGGGGCATTGGCAATATACATAACCTTCACATTTGTACCCCCATAATATGCTGAAATACTAAAAAAACTAAACCAATAAAAATAAAATATATGACGTAAATTAAAAATACTAGATTTGTTCAGTATTTTTCATTCAGAGTTAAGAGACTAAAGAAAAAAAAAAAAAAAAAAAACTAGTTCAGAAATAGCAAAAGCAGTTGCCAGCAAAATACATTTCCTTAATTGAGATCAATGGCTCTCGATTAGATAAAATGTAATGGAGGGAAAAAAGGATTGTGCATAAGTCATTTCCTAAACATTAATACCCTATAAGAATGATCTATTTTGTTTTAAAATATAAAAAATTATGCCAATATGGAAAATAATCACATTTCTTGATATTTTTTGTTGAATAGATCAGAGGAGTTACTTGGAGTGACAAAAGCAAAAACAAACTGACAAAAGAAACTAATCTTTGAAATATACTGATTGACTTGCACTACAGTAATACCTCACAAAAGTACAGATTTCGTTAATGTGGAACACGGTCAGGAAGTCATAATTAAGGAAAATGATTTAAGATTGGCAAAAAAAGAGATTGTGATATCCAATACAGTTGATGAACTTCACTAATAGTAGAGTTTCTCTTGTCCATATTCATTATCTCTTCACTCTTATTTCAACTACAATGCTAATAAATGTGGGTAATCATGTTTTGAAAACCAATCTACATTAGAAGAGCCACAAATTAGAAATGAGAGAGATTTATAAAAGTTGGGTTGCTGGCTTAAGTAAGTAGTAACAGTTGTTAGAGAATAGAATGTAGGGAAAATATAAAAATATACTTCTATTAGGTATCTAAGCCAATAAGATTTGTCTTAGATCATACTTTGTATTAGTTACTGTACAGCTATGATATTGCCTTGTATCCAAGGAATGATTTGGCAGATACTGGTAAGGGATTTTGATTTGGAAAAGCAAATGGGAGACAAGAAGAACATTGTCATTTAGGTCCTACAAATTGTGACTGCCTGCTGCACATTGATTAGGAGATATTTAGCTCTTTCTGTTTTACAAGCTGTCTGCAGGGGCAACATTTCTCACTCTCCTGCTCTGTGGATGAATCTACTGAGGGCTCCTCTGTCTTGGGTTTCACTGGCAGGCTCTAGGTTTATGTCATGACCTTGTTGCTTTCCCACACAAATATTATACCTTCCTTAGTTTTCCTCCACTAATTTAAAATTTGCTATAATTTATAAACTCGAGAAACCACTGCTGTTTTTTTGTGGTTGAAACAGAGTTTGGTTTGTTCTACATAGGTCAAAGTATGCTTTAAATGTTCAGAGTGGGAGGGGAAGGGCAAAGTACTTGAGAAAAGCATTGCGACTGTGACTTTGAGCCAGGTTATTAATTGCTAATTATCCTCAACAGATCTTCTTATTATTTGATTTACATAAGAGCAACAATATAACAAAAATGCACATGTTGCTGTAGATAACTATGAGGAACCATAAATCAAAGCGGTCTTTTCTGAGAGAAGAATATCAGAAGATAGTAGGGCTAGGAAAAGTAAATTGAGGGCCAGAAAATGGAAGGAAACTGTGCCCATCAGTTTGTATTTATGCTATGGAGAATGGAGTACAGAGGTGATATTTTGCTAATTTCAAATCAAAGAATGTAGGATATATTGCACTTTTCCAACAGTCCCCTGGGAATCAGACATAGTTACTTGGTTTTATTCACCAAGTAACTGTAGTTAACCCCTTCTTTGCTACTTTCTTGTTAAAGTGTCTGGCCTCCAGGGAAATTTATGTCACTCTTCTGCCTGAAGAAGAAACAGCCAATTCCTGTAGGTACCATGTTTCCCCTAAAATAAGACAGTGTCTTATATTTAATTTTCCTCAAGAAGACACCTTATGGCTTATTTTCAGGGGATGTGTTATTTTTTTTTTTTTTAAGTATGGTATAGCAATCTCCATTTATTCAAATATAGTTAAGTCGTCTTCTTCTGGAACATCATCATAGTAAAATGGCAGCAACAGCTTTCCTTCTTCCCCCTGGGGACACACAATACCTAAAGCAGAGCATCCTGCTCCTCACTTCACTGAGGAGACTTTCCCCTCAAAGCCTCAGCTTGCAGCATGCACAGGATGGCCAGGACCTGACAGGGGGAGCCAACATTGTTGGTGGGGCTGCCCGCACCTTTCTGGTAACCTCTGGGATAGTAGCTTTCATGATGGGGCATATGAGAAGGGCTGCTCTTCTTCTTTACCGCTCCATGATGAAATGCATGGGTTGTGCAGATACACTGCATAGCCATGCCCATCACTAGGTCTTATTGTCAGGGTAGGGCTTATATTGTGCAAATGCTTAGAAATCTGGCTAGGGCTTATTTTATGGATAGGTCTTATTTTTTGGGAAACAAGGTACCACCAGAGAACTGTATGACAGACTTTGAACCAGGACTTTTTGTTGTTGTAATATTTGTTTTTAACTAAGGAAAAATCAGTCAGCTTGAAAGTCTAATTATTACACTGTGAAGACACTGCCCATAGAGTTAGTTAAGTATTAATTGACAGCTCTTGAAAGACAGGTAATTTAAGCTGAATTAAGTACAGTTAATAATACAGCTAAGTACTACATGCAGCTCCTGCTCTAAATACAATAGGAGAAAGTGTCTTTGGGGGCTATAAAAGCATATCAATCATTTTAGAAAATGTTTAGGGTGAGGTTATTTAACTAAGAAAAGGTTAGCTTAGAAATTGAGCTGGAAGGATCAGATTTCTTCCAATATCCTTGGCTACTCTCAAAGTAGTGCTTTACATAAAGCTATCTACCTTATAAGTATATTTAAGGAATTATGATATAAAACCTTATATATTCATCAAGGGACCTATACAAAGCAATAATTTTTTCTAATTTGAATTATGTTATGAATCTGCAAATAACACTTTTCTAATTTATAAAGAATAATTATATAACTGCTTTTTAGATAACTGCTTTTAGATAACTGATAAAAAAACTTTCTTTATCTAAAAAGCTTTTATCTAAAAAACTGCTTTCTTTTTAACTGAAAGATTTGGTTTAATTGAAGTCCCTTCCACTTCCTCCATTCAGTAATTTTGTCAACATCTTAGTAATTTCTTGGTCACCACATTCAATCTGTTTCTTTTTTAATTTCATCATACTATGGGGGTACAAATATTGTTAAGGTTACATATATTGCCCTTGCCACCCCTATCCCCTGCTAAGTCAGAGCTTCTAGCACATCCATCCTCCAAGTGGTGCTCATCACACGCATTACATAAATATACAGCCATCCCCTCCTCCCCAATCCCCCCACCCGACAACTGATAAATGTTTCTCTTTTTCTTTTTTTTTTTTTTTTTTTTTGAGATTTTAGTGACATTTTATATCTTTGCATCTCCCTAGGAATGCTTAGAGGTATGCCCTTCCCCTTCACAGTGCTCACCACATCTCTAAGATGTGGGTCTATGCCCATACCCCTGAATCCCTGGTGAACCCTACCACCATTCAAGCACCATACTTTTAATCAGTCAGTACCAATTTGATGGCTAGTAGATGTGGAGCCCATTTATCTGATCTTGTGTTGCCTCACTTTGGATAAGGGGTTTAAGCTTAATCCAGGATAGTATAAGTGGTGCTAGCTCACTGTCGTTTCTTAGAATTGAGTAATATTCCATTGTGAACATATAACAAATTTTAATTACTGGCTCATGAATTCATGGGCACTTGGGTTGTTTCCATGACCATGCAACAGTGAATTGTGCTGCGATAACATTCGGGTGCAGATATCTTTATAATAGAATGTCTTATGCTCTTTTGAGTAGATGCCTAACAATGCTATTGCTGGGTCAAATGATATTTCTATTTTGAGCTGTTTGAGGTGTCTCCAAATTCTTTTACACAAAGGTTGCAGTAATTTGCAGTCCCACCAGCAGTGTACAGCAGCACATCAAAAAAATAATTCACCATGACCAAGTGGGCTTTATTCCAGGGATGCAAGGCTGGTTCAACATGCGCAAGTCTATAAATGCAATTCACCTCATAAATAAAAACAAGAACAACGACCATATGATTCTGTCATTAGATTCAGAAAAAGCATTTGACAAAAATCCCAGCACACCTTTGTGATAAAAACTCTTAGCAAAATAGGCATAGGAGGTGCATAACTTAAAATTATCAAATCCATTTATGACAAAACCACTGCCAATATCATTCTGAATGGGGAAAAATTGAAAACATTTCCTCTTTGAACCAGAAATAGACAAGGATGTCCACTATCTTCTCTTCTATTCAACATAGTGCTTGAAGTCCTAGCCATAGCAAACAGGCAAGAGAGGAGTATTAAGGGCATCCAAGTGGGGGCAGATGAGATCAATCTATCACTCTTCGCCGATGATAGGATATTATACCTAGAAAACCCTATGTATTCATCCAAGAGACTCCTGGATTTGATAAATGAATTTGGTAAAGTTTCAGGGCATAAAATCAGTATACACAAATCAGAATCATTCATATACACCAAGAACCATCAAGCAGAAACTCAAATCAAAAATGATATACTCTTTACTATATCCCCAAAGAAAATTAAATATTTAGGAGTATATTTAACAAAAGATATGAAAGATTTATACAAGGAGAACTATGAACACTAAAGAGGGAAATTATAGAAGATGTAAACAGGTCGAAAAATCTACCTTGTTCATGGATTGGTAGAATCAATATTGTTAAATGTCAATATTACCTAAAGTGATGTACAGAATTAATGCAATCACCAACAAAGTGCCACCATCATTTTTTTACAGATCTAGAAAAAATAATTATTCACTTTTTATGGAACCAGAAAAACTCTCATATAGCCAAAGCAATCTTAAGTAAAAAGAAAAAAAAAAAAAAAAACTGGGAGGCATCAGTCTTCCTGACTTCAAGCTGTACTATAAAGCAATAATAGTTAAATCAGCCTGGGACTGCCACAAGAACAGAGGCATTGATATTTGAAATAGAACTGAGATTCCAGAGATGAAACCATCTGTATACGGTAACCTAATCTTTGATAAAGCTGACAAAAATATGCTATGGGGAAAATAATCTCTCTTCAATAAATGGTGCTGGGAAAACTGGTTAGCTACATGCAGAAGATTGAATCAGGATGCCTACCTCTCACCTTTCACAAAAGTCCACTCAAAATGGATTACAGATTTAAACCTAAGGCATGAAACCTTAAGAATTCTAGAAGAAAATGTTGGGAAAACCCTATCAGACATTGGCCTAGACAAAAATTTCTTGAGGAAGAGCTCCAAGGAAATCACAGCAGCATCAAAAATAAACAAATGGGATCTGATTAAATTAAAAAGCTTCTGCACAGCCAAGGAAACTATCATTAGAGCAAATAGACAACCCACAGAATGGGAGAAAATATTTGTTCTCTACACTTCTGATAAAGGTCTAATAACAACAATCTATCTAGGACTCAAAACAATTTACAAGAAAAAATCAAACAACCCCATTAAGAAATGGGCAACAGAAATGAGCAGAAACTTCTCCAAAGAAGACAGAATAATGGCCTGAAAACATATAAAAAATGCTCAACATATCTAATCATTAAGAAATGCAAATCAAAACAACAATGAGATACCACTTAACCCCAGTGGTATGGCCTGTATCAAGAAATCTCAAAACAAATTCTGGCGAGGATGTGGAGAGACAGATAACTGGTTTTTAAGATGGGTTCTACACAGCTCCAGGAGTTCAACTGAGCCCCATTAAGGCAGTGGACAGGGAAGGTGACATATGGAACTGATGACTACAATGAAGAGAATTTAAAGATTTGTATCTGACCTGAGTTTTTGTTAACTATCATTTAAATGTGATATTTACTATGGAATAATTTGTTAGTCATAAATCATCCCCTGACAGGTAATAAAATAATCGCATTTAATGAACATTATTCGGAAAGCAGAAAGACTGGCAATAAAGGATTTTTTGGAAGAAGAAGCACTTTATCCTTTATAATACTAAGTTTTTGTTACAGAGTAGGCAAAGTCACAGAACAAACAGATTTTAAAAACCTTAGTTAGAAATTATGTGGTTGACTCAAAGTCTTTTGTAGTTTAGTTCTTGTTTTAGTAAATCCATTTGTTTTTTTTTTTTGCAACCACCAAACTGCCATGTGATTAACAAATGGTGAAGGCATAAATTCAAGTTACAAAGACACATACAATATTATGGAGACTGACCTTTTTATGTTCATTTTAAAATGTATAACTTATAAACAAAACAGTTACACAAACCATTCTTTTATATTTCATATTACAAAGGTACAAATGTTTTGGGTTACATAGATCAATTTTGTTATGCTTGAGTCAGGATTATAAGTGTGCTCATTGTCAAGATAGTGTTCATTGTACCTGTTATTTAGGTTTTTGCCTCTCCCCTCCTCCTCCCTCTTCCCTCCTCCCTGCTTGATTTACATTGAGTTTTACTTCCCTCTATGCACATGTGTGCTCATTGGTTAATTCCAATTTAATAGTGAATACATTTGATATTTGTTTTTCCATACTTTAAATACTTCACTTAGGATAATGGTCTCCAGTTCCATCTACATTGTTGCAAAAGGCATTAAGTCATCCTTATTCACGGCTGAGTAGTATTCTGTGGTACACACATACCACATTGTGTTATCCATTCATGAGTTGATGGGTACTTGGGTTGATTCCACATCTTTGCAATTGTGAATTGTGCTGTAATAAACATTTGAGTGCAGGGGTCTTTTTGATAAAATGACTTATTTTCCTTTGGATAAATACCCAGCAATGGGATTGCTGGATTAAATGGTACATCTATTTTAGTTCTTTGAGCTATTTCCATACTGTTTTCCATAGACGTTGTATTAATTTACAGCTCCATCAACATTGTATAAATATTCTGTTCTCTTTGCATCCATGCCAGCGTCAATTATTTTTGGACTTCTTCATAAAAGCAATTCTAACAGGGGTAAGGCAATGTCTCATTATGATTTTAATTTGTATTTCCCTGATGATGAGAGATGTTGAGCATTTTATATATGTTTATTGACCATTTCTCTATCTTACTTTGAAAACCTTCTGTTCTTGTCTTTTGCCCACTTTTTGATGGGGTTGTTTGATTTTTTTTCTTGCTTATCTCCTTCAGTTCTTTGTAGATTCTGGTTACTATCCCTTTATTGGATGTCTAGTTGGCAAATATTTTATCCCATTCTGTAGGTTGTCTATTTTCTCTGTTGATTATTTCCTTAGCTGTGTAGAGGCTTTTTTATTTAATCAAGAGGCAAATCATTCTCAGAGTCCACCATCAGAGAATACTTAGAATTCTTGGGCTACATGCTTATGTGCTCTTTTTTTTTATTTCAGCATATTATGGGGGTACAGATTTTAAGGTTTCAATAAATGCCCTTCCCCCCCTTCCCCCACAAGTCTGAGTTTCCAGCATGACCATCCCTCAGATGGTGCACATAAAACATATTTCCCCACTTTCAATTTTAATAAATGATAGTTTCTGTTCCAAAAAATAAGATACACTTTCCTTAATTTTTTTTTTTACTTTTTTTTTTTTTCTCTAAGTCCCTATTCTGCAAAGTGAGAAACATGTAGTATCTTAGGGGTCCTTCCATTTCATTGATCTATGTTGTACCAAGAGGCTAAGGGCAAGAAATACATCTGCTCCTTATTTCTGCACTTCAAACACTGGCATCTACTGATGCATACTTATCTCTCTTTATCTATCCTCTCTCTTGCCTTTGTAGACACATTAGTCCTTCTGGTTCTCTGGGCCTTTCCTATTCATCCACTAATTTCCAGTCTAAGCTTTCTTTGATTCTTACCTTTTGAATCAGTCCCTAGTCTTGTAGGTGGTTGGACAATGCCAAGGGATATCTATCCAAATCTTGTCTAGACCAATGCCTTGCTTCTGAAACCTGGAAACTAAAAATTGACTTCTTTTCTCTTCATGTCCTATGGTAAACACTCTTGTTTGCTCTATCTGCCCTAATTTAGAGGTAAGGGGGCCACCTCAGAGGATAACAGGAAATATTGGGGAGGATAATGTTTTAAAAAGCAGTTTAAATATCAAAATCATTTGTCTCCTTCATTTGTTTTTGAGGGGACATATTAGAGAAAGGAAAATTGGTCTAAATTAAGAAGTCTTTGGGGGTAACTGAGGTAGCTAAACAGATGCACTAAGATACATTTTGTAAAGATAAACAAAGTCTGCCAATGAGATCATTTTGTGAAACAGTGAGTTTCTTATTATTTTATGATTCAACTGTCAAGTGAGTTCAGTTTTGATGTATTTCTGAGTGCTTCAAGGCACATTTCCCATCACAATTTGAGCAGAAGAATCAAGAATACACTTTCATGACAATACAGAATTAATAAAACCTGACATCTACTCCCCAAGTTCAGAAATTTATGCTAACATTCATTAACACTGAAATTATGAATTGACTGTCATAGTAGAGCATCTCAATAAACAAAGCAAGAAATATAAATAGTCTCAAATGTCTGGGTATCCCAGTTTTGTTTTTAGGGGCTCTGGTAATACATTATCAGGAAGTATTCTAGCAAAGTTTTCAAACATTGTGTAGGTTATTTATAATCCTTGGAATCAGTTTATATAATAATAGTAATATCATGGGCAAACTGCATAGTAAACATAACTTTACTTGGGGAAACAAAATAGTGTAAACAAATTTGAATAATCTGAAAGGAGATGTATTTTAAGATTCAATACATTAAATACTGTTTTTTCCATTATTCTTTGAAATTATTAAAGCATTATTTTTCACAATGTTTTCAGATTTTCTATATGTTAATAAATTCTACAGACCATTCTTATATGTGCTTCAGTTTAAAAACTACTAAACTTGAGAAATTTACTCATATATTTCTTGATTCACCTTTACGTAGTGTTCTATGTGTGTGCATATGCATGTGTACATATTCACATTCAGTCAGAGTGCTAGAGCCTGACTCCAAAATACATTTCAATCCTTCAACATCTCTTCTTTCATCTCTCCCTTCTCTGTCTCTGTCTCTCTGTCTCTCTCACACACTCTGTCTTTCTTTCTCTCTCTTTCCCTCTCACTCCTTTCCCTCTTCTCTCCTTCTCTGACCTGGATCCCCCCTATTTCCTGCATGCCTGTCATTGTTTACTTCCTTATTTCTGCAAATATGTTTGAGTTGGGTTGCCATTATCTTTTAAAACATGCTTTCCTCAGTCCTGCTACTTTTCTGAGCTTATTTCTTTGTTTTCCATCTTTCTTAAAGGTTTATTCAAACTGCTCCTATATCCATTCCTTATCCTCTGCAATTTGAAGTCAATCCTCATCAATTTCTAAAGCTGCTTTCTTCGAAGTTGCAAAAGACTTCCTAATTATGCATTTAACAAAGGTTTCTTAGTTCTCATCATCCTGGAGTTCTTTGCTCTGGGTGATCAACAAAGACCACTGAACAGAGAAGAATGGGGTAGTAACTTGGTTGTTTAAATGCATTACCACCCTTGTTTTTTTCATTTGATTTTTCTTTTGTCTTTTCATTGATTTTCTTTTGTAGGTTGTTTGTTTTGTTTTTGTCTTCCCAGAGGACAAGACTTTGCAATAATGAGCAGTGTTGCTTATCCAGGGGTGCAGACAAGGAACAACCCAAAGGATTCTGATTCAAGGGTCCTGGGGTAGAAGGAGGCATGTGCATTTTCAACATGATTTACAAATAATTCTGCCTTGTATCGAATATTAAGATTAGCTAATGGATAATTAGAAGCTGTTTGCCTTTCTTCCTAAGATGTGACAAAAAATTTATTTGGCTTCTATCTTTTATTTGAAGAAGATGCTTTTTCACCTACATATTTTCACATTTTCTAAGTCTAGTGATATGTTATTTAATCTTATCCCCTGTAGCTTTAAATCTGCTAGAATTATGTCCCTGGAAAAGACAACTAAAAATTATAGTTATTTACCTCATAAAGCTTGCAATTTAAAATAGTAAATAGGGAGACTATAAATATAACTCTCCTTAGAAGTTTATTAGATCATATTGCCATTGATTATTTTCAATGATAACATGATTTTTTAGAATTACTATGTAAACTGAAGCATATTGTAATTTATCCTTGATGGCTTAATTGGCAGGTAGAAATGAGATATTCTATGTCTTTTCATTGTTCCAATGCACCTATTGCTTCTCTACATGACAATTAAAAAAATGCTATAGAATTACTTTGTCCTACTTTAATTAATGTAATGAATCTAATTCTTCAACCTGCACCACAATGTCTATTGAAATGAATCATGCATGATTTACTGGAGAAAATTAAAAATTTATACAATTGCCCCAAGTCATACTTCTTCTAGTACAATAAAGTTGTTTTTAAATGAATTAATATTACGGGTCGAGACTAATTTAGCCAATTTCAGAAAACATACCTCAGGGAAATTATTGCAATCCTATGAGAACCTGTTGAGTTAGAAAAAGTCCTTGAAGTTTACATTTATATTGTCTTGTTTTTGCCTGTTTCCTCTCAATAGATGGTTTTAAGAAATAATTTTGTATATTGATTCTTATAATTTATTTTTTCTAGGATGAAAAAGCTATATTTATACCTTTAAAATGCATTTGTAAGAAAACTATTTTTGTAATTTTCAATACTTTAGGAGATAGATCAGTGTGGAGATGCAATAAGAACTGGTTCTAACCCTTGATTTCCATAAAATCAAAGCATTGATATGAATCTACTATGAGACAGATAATCACAAATATTTATTGTAATTCAACTGAGATTAAGAAGGATGATTCCTTGATTTGCAATTATTTGAGAAACTCAAGAATTAGAATATCTGCTGTTTATGAAAAGCATTTCATTATTGTTGTCTGGTTGTTTAGCTTAGTTTTGTGTGGGCAAGCAATCAGAAACATACATGAGAAATGTGTTCGCAAAATCTGAGTGGCTATTCAACATATTTACCTGCCGAAAGCCAAGGCCATTACAAAGCTGACCAGCTCATCTGGGATGACCTAGGATTGCCCCAATTGTAAAGCTGAAAAACACATATTCTGGGATCCCTCTTAGTTTCAGGCAAACCAGAATGGCTTGTAACACTACATTATTGTTTGCCCTCAAAATAAAGCAGAACCTATTCTGCTCATTCATTTCTTCATGGATTCATTTATTTATTAATGATTTTAATAAATCTTTGTGAAGGGCTACTATGTCCCAAACACTATGCCAGCTACTAAAGATACAGTGGTAACTAAGACATTATTTCTGCCCTTAAGGGAGTTACAACCTAGTGGATGAGATGAATGTTAAACAAATGTGTAAACATTGCCAAAGGGTAATAAAGCCACAAGGGAGAGTTTAATTGTAAGAGTGGGGATTCTGGGCATTGTAAAGAGGGCCTTTCTATGGATATGAGTAGATGGAAGGGCAGAGGGAATAACAGAAAATTTGGCTGTAGAGATGGGCAGATGCCAGATAATATAATACCTATGTCATGGTAAAGAGTCTGGATTTTATTACAAGAACAATGAAAAGCCAAATGTTTCCTTTGTGAGAATGTTTTGCCATTAAAATATTTGATATCTATCATTCTTCCTAAAGAAAAGGTCTACATGAATGGTAAAAGCAGACATTTCTGGGTTTTCTGGCTATGCATACCTGAAATGGACGAAGTCAGTTTTTTTTTTGTTTTTTTTTTTTTGTTTGTTTTGTTTTTTTATCAAACCAAGTCAGCTGTAATAGAATGAGATCAATTCAGAATCAGTGAAATGGTCCCTGAGTTTGTCAGATTACTTACCGAAAAAAAAAAAAAAAATCACCTGAAAGAAAGGGCCACTTTGCTGCTTTCAATTTCTGACAATATCTTCAAATTCTGTTGCACTATCCAATTTATTTCAACTGGCATCTAAGAGTTGGAACCTCTGTGCTAAAGGCATAGAGTTCAGAATTAAGGTATTGGCTAAAACAGTCTTGTATTTACCATGCAATTAGGCTTCTCATGTGGGATAAATGCAGCCAGTTCTGCTAATCTGTCCTGTGAAAATAAATAGCTGCCTTTCCTAACTGACTATTGTGTAACTGCTAAAACTCCTGAAAGACTGTGTGTATTAATGATAAGGTATTGTGGATAATTGGGACTCTGCATTTCCCTTGTGTTAATAGATTATAAAACTAAGTTGACTGATAATATAAGTGGTTGAAAGTTTTCTGAATTTTCAAATATTGCACTGTGTAGACAAACCATCTGAATACTTTCAACCAAAATTTGGTATTACAGACATAGCCTATGTGTAAGACACCCTGTAAAGGCAGAGAACAGCCTTTACAGCTGTTCTCAAAATCCATGTCAATATCTATAGTCTTATTAATCCAATAGCAATGCCCACTTATCATCCAGATGGGAGATGTTTTTTTCTTCACTTTACCATATATATGTTATTTTAAATGCATATACCTAGACTGAGGAACAATTGATGGTATTAATGTCAAACATATTGAATAATCAGTCCACCTCTTAATAAAACAGGATAACAGAAGAAGAAAGTAAACTGTTTTCAGAAAGTTCCCAAAGAAATACACAAACCTCTTTGCATTTTTTGAATATTCTAAAAATTTTAGCAATCAAGGATATCAATCTTTCCTAATTCCCAGATGCTTTTTTATAAAAAGAAAACACATTAAAATTTTCCATAAAAGCATATTCTGCAGGCAACTATCAATGTCAGTATTATTTTTTTGCTCTGTTTCAGTGGTTTCCTAATGGTGAAAAAAGTAGAACAGGGAAATATATGAATTGTAGTTATATAAATAATTGCACAATAGTTACAGATTTATGTAAAGAAGAATGATTTACTGTATTATCTTCCTAGCATGTATTGTTGCTTAGTTCCATTTATTTTCCAGTTTGAAAATTATTAGTATCTACATATGTTTATTTACATTACAACCCCACTTAAATAGCCTTTAAATGAAAGAAAAAAGGCTTCAGGAGGTCATTTACACCAGGTTCTGAGATCCATAAATGTATCCATAGTTAAGCTTAGAGCACACATAACTTTTTGAACCCTAGTTTCTATATCTGTAACATGACACACAGAGTTGCTGTGAAATTGAATGTGTGAAGACACTTTTTACAATGCCTGGTACATAGGTACTGAAAAATATTACCTACCTTAGAACAAATTTAAATATTACTCAGGCTGGCTCTAGATATCTCTGGTTGATGATTCCATTTATCTTCACCATAATATTAAGACTGTCTTCTGGAAGCTATTGTAACCTACCTACTATTTGTAAATCCCAGGTACATGAGAAACCATATTGAAATGTGTTGGACAGAACATATCATTTGGCCATGAATAAAATAAAGCAGTACTAGCCCAAGTTCTCTAGATGTCTAGATTACCTTACCTGGTGTTATAAATGATAAACAATATTTAATATGCCTAATCCAAATCAAAATATCAGTACATATTTTATTAAAATGAATTGCTTATAGTTAATACTAAGTTGTCACTCAGGTAATGTTTTATAAATAAATTATTAAGTAATTATAAGCAATGTAACCCTAAATAGTTTATACAGTGTCAAGATCTCTAATGGGCTATTTATTTTACATGGCTCCATCAGATCTATGAATAGAGGCCCAATTTGTTGTATGGATATAAACAAAATTATCTATTATGAATAAGTTGTTTTAAGTGACAATATCACGTAACATTTTTAGTTTATGGGAGTGAAACTATCGTGGTAATTTTCAAAGGAAGTATTAATTCAAAAAGTCTGTCACTATCTTAGTGAATAAAAAATTTACAATTAGAAATTAAATTTACCTGTACATCAGGTAAATTTTTCCCCTTTGGAACTAAAGTCAACCAAACTCTGAATCTCTGAAATTAGCATGACAGCACAATTTAAAATCCTTCTAAATATATTTGTAAACCACGGATCTCCAGGAATAAAAATTATATTCTTTAGAGTAGAAATTAATATTTTCTTTTTTAAGCATTTGCTCTTAGAATCCTCCATGGAGACATTGATTTGGTTTGGTTGTAGGGTTAGATTTCAATTTTTCATTTTTAAAAAAATTTCCACATGATCATTTTTGTCTTTGAGTAGAATGGTTCCCACACTCAGTTGTCAATTCTTTATTTTTCCTTTTCTTTCATCATATTATGGGGGTACAAATATTGTTAGGATTACATATATTGCCCCTGTGACCCGTCCCCCCCACATGCCAGAGCTTCAAGAGTGTCCAATACCCAGCTGGTGCGCACCACACACATTATGTAAGTATACACCCTTTATTCCTCCCCCCTCATGGCTGCTCACCGCACGATAAAAGTTTTGTGATTTTTTTGACATTTTGGTTACATTGTATATCTTTGCCTCTCCCTAAGAAGGGCTAGAGGTATGCCCTTCACCCCCACAATACTCACCACATCCCTAAGATGTGGGTCCACTCCTTGGAATCCCTGGTGAACATTATCACCATTTGAGCACCATAGTTTTAATCAGTCAGTACCAATTTGATGACGTGTACATGTAGAGCCCATTTTCCAGATTTTGTGTCACCTCACTTTGGATAACGGGATTAAGATTAATCCAGGATAGCATAAATGGTGCAAGCTCACTGTCATTTCAGAGAATTGAGTAATATTCCATTGTGAGCATATACCACATTTTAATTATCTACTCATGAATTTACAGGCACTTGGGTTGTTTCCATGACTGTGCAATACTGAATTGTGCTGCCATAACATCCGGGCGCAGATGTCTTTATAATAGAATGTCTTATGCTCTTTTGGGTAGATGCCCAACAATGCTATTGCTGGGTCAAATGGTATTTCCATTTCTAGCTGTTTGAGGTATCTCCAAATTCTTTTCCACAAACGTTGCACTAATTTGCAGTCCCACCAGCAGTGTAAGAGTGTTCCTGTCTCTCCACATCCTCGCCAGCATTTGTTGTTTTGGGATCTCTTGATATAGGCCATTCTCACTGGGGTTAGATGGTATCTCATTGTGGTTTTGATTTGCATTTCTCTAATGATTAGAGATGTTGAGCATTTTTTTATATGATTGCAGGGTGTTATTCTGTCTTCTTTGGAGAAGTTTCTGTTCATAATCATTGCTCATTTCTTGATGGGATTCAGCAACACATCCAAAAATAATTCAACATGACCAAGTGGGCTTTATTCCAGAGATGCAAGGATGGTTCAACATACGCAAGTCTATAAATTCAATTCACTTCATAAATAAAATCAAGAACAAAGACCATATGATTCTGTCAATGGATGCAGAAAAAGGATTTGACAAAGTCCAACAGATCTTTATAATAAAAACACTTAACAAAATAGGAATAGATGTCTCATACGTTAAATTTATCAAATCCATGTATGACAAACCCACTGCTAATATCATTCTGAATGGGGAAAAATTGAAATCTTTCCTTCTTTGAACTGGAACTAGACAAGGATGTCCACTATATCCTCTCCTATTCAACACAGTGCTTGAAGTCCTAGCCATAGCAATCAGGCAAGAGAGGGGTATTAAGGGCATTCAAGTGGGGGCAGATGAGATCAAACTCTCGCTCTTCACTGATGATATGCTATTATACCTGGAAACCCCATGGATTCATCCAAGAGACTTCTAGATTTGATGAATGAATTTGGTAAAATTTCAGGTTATAAAATCAATATACACAAATCAGAAGCATTCATATATGCCAAGAACCATCAAGCAGAAACTCAAATCAAAAATGATATACTCTTTACTATAGCCCCAAAGAAAAATTAAATATCTAGGAGTATACTCAATGAAAGATACAAAAGATTTATACAAGGAGAATTACGGAACACTAAAAAAAGTAATTGCAGATGATTTAAACAAATGGAAAAATCTACTGTGTTCATGGAATGGTAGAATCAATATAGTTAAAATGTCAATATTACCTAAAGTGATCTACAGAATCAATTCAATTTCCATCAAAATACCATCAGCATTCTTTACAGATCTAGAAAAAATAATTATTCACTTTGTATGGAACCATAAATAAACCTCGTATAACCAAAGCAATCTTAAATAAAAAGAACAAACTTGGAGGCATCTGTCTTCCTGACTTCAAGCTTTACTATAAAGCAATAATAGTTAAATCAGCCTGGAACTGGCACAAGAACAGAAGTATCAATATCTGGAATAGATCTGAGATACCAGAGATGAAACCATCAGTAAACGGTAACCTAATTTTTGATAAAGCTGACAAAAATATACAATGGGGAAAAGAATCTATCTTCAATAAATGGTGCTGGGAAAATTGGTTAGCTGCATGCAGAAGAGAGAATCAGGATCCCTACCTCTTACCTCTCACAAAAATTCACTCAAGATGGATAATAGACTTAAACCTAAGACACGAAACCTTCAGAATCCTAGAAGAAGATTTTGGGAAAACACTATCAGACACTGGTCTAGGCAATTAATTTTTGAGGATGACCCCCAAGACAATCACTGCAGCATCAAAAGTAAACTAATATGATCTGATCAAATTAAAAAGTTTCTGCACAGCCAAGGAAACTATTGGTAGAGCAAATAGACAACCCACAGAGTGGGAGAAAATATTTGCTCTCTACACCTCTGATAAAGGTGTAATAACAAGAATCTATCTAGAACTTAAAAGAATTAATAGTTGTCAATTCTTAAAGTTGGAAAGAGAATACAGAATATTAGGAGTGCTGTCTCTATGTGACACCCTTGGTTAGTATATTTTATTATATTTAATCTTTAGTGCTTATAATTATTTATATATTATAAGGAACATTAATCAGAAAATGATAACTGTGAAATACTATATTATCAATGTGTTCTAGCCAAAAGATGGGCTTCTGGTTTAAATATATATGTCAGTACTCAAAATATGTTCTCAGGTGAAACTATATGGATATACCTTTTATTTTTTTTCACAATATATTTTCAGGTTTAATGGGGACTTAAATGAACAAGGTCTCTTTTTTAGGTTATTAGAACATGTTTATTTCTGCATTGGGCCCTCAATGGCCAACTAAAGAAATCCAGCAACAAAAGGCCAATGTAAGCATGTTTTCCTTAAAATCCATCATAACTATTTTCTTTTTTTCTGCTTTTCAAAATTTCAATAGATTTAGGGATTACAAGTGGAGTTTGTTGAATATATATACTGTAGAGTGGTGAAATCTGTCTGAGCTTTTAGAATACTTATCATTTGAATAATGCACATTGTACCCAATAGGTAATTTTTCATTCTTTACCCCATTCCACCCTCCTAACATGCATATATATTTTGATAACCCCCAAGATCAAAGAGTACAAGACATTTATCCACTTTGCTGTGGAATAATATTCAATATAGAAGTGTGAATATCTATTGGTGTGTAACAAATCACACCAAAATTCAATGGCTTAAGACAAGAAATATTTATTTTGCATACCATTCTGTAGGTTGAAATTTTAGGATGGGCTCAGCTTGATGGTTCTATTCTAATTTGATCTCATTCATATAACTGCAGTAATCTGTAAGTCGACTAAGTGGTTCTACAGTAGAGACTGTTCAGCTGTTGGCTATGGCAGTGAGGGGTAATTGGATCATCTAGCTTTCTTCCTGTAGGATGTTTTCCTGGACTTATTTACATGGCAGCTGGGCAGGATTTCAAGAGAGTGAGTAGTAGCAGGTAATGCCTCTTGAAGCTTGGGATCAGAGTGGAATCATTTCTACCACATTCTATTTGCAATGGTGTACTAGAGCTACCAAATCATGAGAACTGATAGTACACATCTCTTCCCAACTATACATCCAGTGAAGACATTTAGATACCTTGAAATTGGCCATGGGTGAACAATTTTACTTCAGAAATCAGCAAAAGCTACAAATCAAGACTTTTGAGGAGAGCAGGTTATTTATCATTTACCATAACACCACTGTTTATTGATTAAAGCAAGTTACAAGGCCATCCTCAATTGAAGAAGTGGAGATATGGACTGTACTGCTTGATTAGAGGACCTGGAAATTCACATTTCAAGGGACATGGTTACAGGAATGATAGAAATAGTGGCCTTTGTGACCCAAATAATCTACTGTGCATGGCAGCCAAGATCTCTCATGCAGTTACCCAAATCAGATGAATTATCCAGAAATAAAGTATGCATAGCAATGATATAATAACTGATAATCATGATGACTTACATTTTCATATATATTTTTTTCATTTATTGAGTTGTTTTCATTTTCATGACTTTATATGTAAACTATAAGGGCACTCGTACTCCAATTTTACTGATGAGAAAATTGAGATGTAGATTTTATATGACTTTCCCAAATTGTGCAAAGCAAGAAAGAAATACATTCAAATACAAATTTAGGTCTTTATACTTGGAGTTTCCATGTCTCCATACTAATCACCTTCCTTAAGTCAAATGCAAAGTACTATAGTAATATTGGTTAAAAAGTGTTAGTGGTAAATATATACTATCTATTCATGATATTGTGTTAAGGGGATTGTTATACCAACTGATTATACCAGATTAACAATTCCCTGAAAAACGGATACTAAAATATGGCAAAGCCCTGAATAAAGCACAGCTCAGAAAATCAGTTTAATCTGTATATATTGAATTTGAAATATGTATCTCATTTTAAGGTAAATTATCAATACAGGTAAATCTTTTGCTTTTAATTTAGTAATTTCTATAAGAAAATTGTTTATGAGACACCACGGTTTCTAAATGAATGTTGCCTCAGGATCACCTTTTAATTTATAAACTCTCTCTACCTTGGCTTGATATTAGAACCTGGGAATGGAACATAACAGCCTAAATGAGTAAACTGTTTTCCTAACTAGAATCAGGCAATCATCCCTACATCAGCAGTCCCCACCTTTTTGGCACCAGGGACTGGTTTCATGGAAGACAATACCTCCAAAGACTGGGGCAGGGGCCAGAGGCAGAACTCAGGTGGTGATGCAAGAGATGAGGAGCAGCCATAAATACAGATGAAGTTTCGCTCACTGTGGCCACTTCCCTCCTGCTATGTGCTCCCCAACTTCTGAAGTTTCATGGAAGGCAATTTTTTCAGGGACATGGGGTGTGGGGAGCACAGGAGCTCTGCATCCAGGTCCCTAACAGGCCATGGACTCATACCAATCCACAGCCAGAGTTTGGAGACCACAGCCCTAGATGACAAATTTGAAATTTCTAGCCTTAACATGAAATTAATTTTGGATTTTTTTTTTTTTTAGAATTTAAGCATATTTTTCCTCATTAAGATTTTTAAAAGATATACTATTGCAGAGAGCTGTTTTTTGTGTTACAGGGGTCATAGAACCATTCAGCCTGTTGAGTGCCTCAATGTTGGCTACATTCTCTCTTCTGAGATAAAGTAAGAGGGATATTAATCATGCCAAATGTACTTATCTGTTTCTACATTCATTCATTAGGATAAGTAAAATATGTTAATTGAACAGGTAGCTAACAATTTATTAATGCAATGCAGTGAATCCTTTTCAGAATTACAATTTATATTGCTTTATTTTTCAACTCAGACTCTTTTGTGTTGATAGTTATTACCTTAGCTTCTACTGAAATCAGAACGTTGGAGTTGATTTAAGAATTTCTATAAACTTAAGAACCTTGTTTTGCCCCAGGTTTCTGAAACTGTCTTTGCTTTTATCAGGTAGGGGAGTACAACTGTTGTTTTCAGTGTTAATCATGATGCAAATCACTACTAAACAGCACAACAAATAAAAGAAAAAAATGAAGTTGTTTCTTAGCATGGTAGCAACAAAGAAAGTTTCCTAAATAGGAGGCAGACTTCCAAGATTCCACAATGTTATATTGAATATAAATCTGCCATTCTCTAGATATGTGATTACAAATGAAAGGCATATTACAAATTCAGGTAAGCCTCTTTAAATACTTCAGAGAAAAAAGAATAAAAAAATGTATAAAAGATAGTATTAAGTTCTTTGTAAATCTTATTACTTTGCAGTGTCGTTTAAAACAATAATGCTATATGTGTTCTTCAGATTCTCAAAGTGTGCCTTTATTAAACTGTAATAGATTCACCACAGCACATTAATCCTTAGTCAAATGAAAGTCACATTCAAATTAGAGACAGAGTTGACAGAGTTATGGGTGTGACATCATATTTAATATAATTTATTTTAATAAGATTTTCTAATTGGCTTTAATAGAGCTTCTGAATGGAGAATTTTTGTCAGGTTTTAGTCAGAATGCATATCATTCCTTTTATTCAGTTTTTTAAATATATGTTTATTGGTGATTTTAATATAGATGCAAAAGGCCAAGAATTATCTGTTTCATATATTTCCCTGGGAGACAATGTGGTTTAATAGGAAAAGTACTGTCTAAGAAATCTTAATGCTTGGTTCTAGGTTCACCTTCCTATTTACCCAATATATAACATTGGAAAAGTTAATATGGGTCAATTTCCCTGCTGTACAGTGTGAAAAACTTGCTTTATTTGCATATTTAATATAAGAATAACATAAAATAATGCATGGGAAATAATTTAAAATGATTTGTATTAATATTATGCTTTTCTTATTAGCACAAGAGTACTGATAATGCATAAAACTTATGAAGCATTTCCATGAAACTGCCATTCAATATGTTTTAAATCACCTAAGTGTTCTTTTTGAATCCAATCACACTGATTCATTTTTACTTTCAGCTGCTTTTAAGATCCTCTCTTTGCCTTTAGGTTTTTGAAGTTTCCCTGCAAGGTTTGAATGTCTGTGGAATTCTTTTAATGTACCTTGCTTTGCATACACTGTTTTTCCAGTAAGTATATATAGACATATGTTAGTGTTTTTTATTCTATCTTATGTAGCATCTCTCCTTCATTTTCTTCATCTAATTCTCTTTCTATGATTAATTCTCAATAATTTATTAAGCTCTATGTCCATATCAGTAATTCAGTCATTGAGTGTGTCTAATAGCTCCTCAATCAATGTACTTAGTTTTTTTTTTTTTTTATTTTGACCATTATACGTATTTTAATTAAATTTTTAAATTTGTAGAGCAGAAGATTTTGGTTTCAAATTTTTCCTTTCATGGATTATGCTTTTAGTGCTGTGTCTAAAAAGTCACTGCCGAATCTAAAGTCATCTAGATTTTTGTTTATGTTATTTTTAAGAAATTTTATATTTACGCAATTAATATTTAAGTTTATGCTCAATTTTGAGCTAGTTTTTGTGAAAGGTGTGATATCTCTTTCTAGATTGTTTTGCTCATATGTTGATGTCCACTTTTTCCAGCACTAATTATTAAAACATTTATCCTTCTCCATTGAATTGCCTTTGCTTCTTTGTCAAAGATCAGTTGATTATATTTATATGGGTCTATTTTGGAGTTCTAATTTTTATTCTATTCATCTATGTGTCTATTATTGCCTATACCACACTGTCTTATTACTATAGATTTATATCAAGTCTTGAAGTTGGGTAGTTCCAATCTTCATACTTCATTATTTTTTCAGCATTGAGTTGGCTATTTTTGAATTTTTTTGCTTTTGACATTAATATAAACTTAAGAATCAGTTTGTCAATATCCACAAAACAACTTTCTAGAGCTCTGAAAGGGATTGTATTCAACCTACCAGTCAAATTGGGAAGAGTTGATACATTAACAATGTTTAGCTATCCTATCCATGAAAATGGATATTTAGATATATCTCTCCCTTTATTTAGATCTTTGATTTATTTTCATAGATAAAAAAATATTTGTAGCTATTCTCATATAGATCTTGCACATATTTGTTAGACTTATATCTAAGTTATTTCAATTTTTGATGGTGATGTAAGTGGCATTGTGTTTACAATTTCAAATTATAATTTTTTATTGCTAGTGTCTAAGAAAGCAGTTGACGTTTATATATTAACTTTGTATCCTACAATCTTGCTATAATTGATTAATAGTTAAAGATGGGCTTTTATTTTCAGAGTTCCTGGGTATTTAACAGAGATAATCATGCCATCTGTGAACAAACACAGTTTTAGTTATTCTTTCCCTGCCTGTATACATTTTTTTTCTTGTTTTATTACATCACCAAGGACTTGTAGTGTGATGTCGAATAGAAGTCATGAGAGGCGATATATTTTTCCTGTTCATGATGTAAGGGAGAAAGTATATAGTTTCTCATCATTAAGTACAATGTTAGTTGTAGGTCTTTTGTAAATGTTCTTGCTCTGTAAATGTTCTTGTTCTTGTTCTTGTGATATTCTCTTCATTCCTAGTTTGCTGAGATTTTGTTTTATTATTATTGTTTTTTATGAAGAATGAGTTTTGGGTTTTGTCAAATGCTTTTCCTGGCGATATTCATATGATTGCATTTAATTTTTCCTTTATCCTGCTAATACGATGGATTACATTATTTTATTTTTGAATATTAATATAGCCATGCATACTTGAGGAAAACACCCTGTTGTTTATGTATAATTATGTAAATACTTTCTTAGATTTCTCTCACCAATATTGTTGAAGATTTTTGCTTATGTTTATGAAATATTGGTATATAATTTTCCTTTCTTATACCTTTATCTTGTTTTGGTATTAGTGTAATGCTGGACTCATAGAATGAATTAGAATATGTTCCTTTTGCTTCTATTTTTTAGAAGACATTGAAGAGTATTGGTATCATTTCTAGCTTAAAAGTTCAATATCTATTTCTCCTTGTATGAGTTTCCTTAGATTGTATCTGTTAAGGAATTGGCATATTTCATCTAAGTTACCAAATTTGTGAGCTTAGAGTTGTTTATAATATTCCTATTATCCTTGATGTTCATGGGATTAATCATGTTGCCTCTTCTTACATTTCTGATATTAGTAATTTGTGCTGTCTTTTTATTTAATTAGTCTAGCTAATGGTTTATAAATTTGATTTATCTGTTCAAGTCCTTTGCCCACTTTTTTCTATTTTGGCATATTATGAGGGTACAGATTTTAAGGTTTCCACAAATGCCCTTTCCCCCTCCCCTCACAAGACTGAGTTTCCAGTATGACCATCCCCCAGATGGTGCACATCTCACTCATTAGGTATGTATATACCCACCCACCTACCCCCTACCACCTGCCCAATACCCTATTACTGTAGTACCTGTGTGTCCACTTAGGTGCTACTCAGTTAATACCAGTTTGCTTGTGAGTATATATGGTGCCTGTTTTTCCATTCTTGGGATACTTCACTTAGTAGTATGGGTTCCAGTTCTAACCAGGAAAATATAAGATGTGCTATATCACTGTTGTTTCATAGAGCTGAATAGTACACCATGGTATACATATACCACATTTTATTAATCCATTCTTGGATTGATAGGCACTTGGGCTGCTTCCACAGCCTTGCAATTATGAATTGTGCTGCTATTAACATTCGAGTGCAGGTGTCTTTTTTGCAGAGTGTCATTGGATCTTTTGGGTAGATGCCCAGTAATGAGATTGCTAGATCAAATGGTAGATTCAATTGTATCACTTTAAGGTATCTCCATATTGATTTCCACAGAGGTTGAACTAGTTTGCAGTCCCACCAGCAATGTAGGAGTGTTCCTCTCTCTCCATATCCACACCAGCATTTATTGTTTAGAGACTTTTTGATAAAGGCCATTGTCACTGGAGTTAAATGTTATCTCATTGTGGTTTTGATTTGCATTTCTCTGATGATTAGAGATGTTGAACATTTTTTCATATGTTTGTTGGCCATTCTTCTGTCTTCTTTAGAAAAGTTTCTGTTCAAGTCCTTTGCCCACTTTTTAATAGGGTTATTTGGTTTTTTTTTTCTTGCTGATTTTCATGAGTTCTAAGTATATTCTAGTTATCAGTCCCTTATCAGATGTGTAAGATGCAAAAATTTTCTCCCATTCTGTAGGTTGTCTGTTTACTTTCATGACTATTTCTTTGGCTGTGCATAAGCTTTTTAGTTTGATCATGTCCCATTTCTTTATTTTTGTTGCTGCTGTTATTTCCCTTGGGGACTTCATCATAAACTCTTTGCCTAGGCCGATGTCTAAAGAACTTAAATATAATCTAATTTTACACCTATGAAAAGGTTTTTAACATCACTAATCATCAAGGTAATGCCAATCAAAACCACAATGAGATATCACCTCATACCTATTAAGATGGCTATTATCAAAAAGACAATGCAAGCATAACAATGTAGAGAAAATGGAGCCATCATGGTGGGAATATAAATTATTACAATTCATTGTGAGAAAGAGTATTAAGATTCCTCAAAATATTAAGAATAGGACTATGGTATAAACCAACATTGCCTCTGTTGGGTACTGGGTATACACTCAAAGTAAACAAAATCAGATCTATCTACAGATATTTTGCTGCTTATGTGGGACACTCCTGGTTGAAAGTGTCTTTTGGTGCAATTGCTAGGGATTATGTTTGAGATTTTTGCTCCCAGAACACAAGCCTGTAATTTGGCAACTGCCTGGATACCAAGGAAAAGCCCTTGTATTCTGCTTTTATCAGATGTTCCAAACCAACTCGCTGTAATAAGGCATCAACTCTTATTACTCCACTGTTGTGGCCTGTTTGCAGGATGGGGGATGAACACAGAACACAAAGAGACACACAGACACACACAAAGACGGTTACAAGACTGCAGTGCCAAACACACCAGTCGTTTTATTGTTATACCCTAAAAAATTGAAGTTACTTCCCTGTACGTGACCACCCAGGCATTGCAGCAATGGCCATACATTCCGCAACACATAGCCTAAGGGCACAGATGTCCCCTGACTCAAGGTTTCCAGGTGGTTGCCCTAGGCGCAAGGCATACATCACAGACTGAGATTAGCAAGGATGGGCAAGGGAGCACAGGGGGCATATTTCATCCCCAGTTCCTCTTAGGCTGATCCCCTGCAGCTGTGCATGGCTTAGGTCACCCCTCCCTTGAGGGGTCTTACCCGTCATTGACTAACCAGCCATCTTATGGGGCTAAAGAGCAATCACAGGAACAATGTTTTTATTGTGTGGCTTCCAGACCTCCACTTATTGTGGGGCTGGGCAGCTCTTGCCTCAATGTAGAAACTCAGGCCTATTGTTATGCCTCTAGGCAGCAACATTGTCTAGAGCACATTACTCTTAAACGTTCTGGGCAGGGCATGTACATTACTCACTAAATTTAATTCTTAAATCAAGAAAGTATAATGCCAGTCCCCAACATTCCACCCCTCCAAGGATGGGGTTTATCTGGTTGGCATGAAGTAAAAGCCTCAGGGCTGTGAAGAGGCCCTGCCCATGGCTGCTGAGGGAAACAGAACAAAGAGCGGCCTGCCTGACTGCTCTGCTACTGAATAAGAGGGGTCAGGACCTTCTCTACGAAATACCAGTGGCCTGGTTGCCAACAAGGACCCTCCACAACAGAGGGGGGTCTTAGCCCTAAAAGCAGACTCCCACACCACTCTGAGCTTCCAGGACTGGGGGCTGATCTTTTGGCTGGAGGCCCTATCTACTAAGTAACATCCAGGAGATGGATATTGGTCTCAGTTTGGATAGAAATCTAGAGAAGCTGTTACTAAACCCATTCAGGGGGGGATCTGGCACTATGATGAAAAATGGGCCAGCAGTGGATAATAAGCTGGAGGAGATAGCAGTCCAACCTCCAGTTTCAGCTTGAAAAATGGCTTGTTTCACAACTCCACCCAGGGGTAGAGTCTGTAGTTTTGGAGTATGCAGCTCAAAACCCAAGAAAGTGTGGGTGGTACTGTTGTCCCAGGTCACAGTTGGAAAATAGCTCTCCTTCCCAACTCCACCCTGCTAGGGCAGGTTCTATTTATTAGGCACAAAAGACAGGTGGCTGGGGGGGTTGTGGTACAGCCCAACCTCACACAAGGACACCCCTGGAGAATAATCTCTTTCCCTCTTCCATTCCCTCACTGATGGGACTTCAGCCACTGGTGTCTGCCAGGAGGCTACACCAAGGAGCGAGCTCTCTTCCTCTTCTGCTCCCTCGCAGGTGAAGCTTGATCCACTCAAGTCCACTGGGAGGCACTGCCAAGGAGAGAGAACTCTCCCTTTTCTTCCCCCTCACAGGCAGAGCTTGGGCCACCAGAGTCACACACTAGATTGCAAATCAGATCTCAAAAAACTCAAGAAAATAGAAATTATACCATGCGTCTTCTCTGACCATAGTGTTATAAAACTAGAGTTCCATTCCTATAGAAACACTCAACGTTTCACAAAGTCACAGAAACTAAACAATCTATTATTGAAAAAATATTAGTTCAAGGATGAAATTCATAGGAAAATCAAGAGTTTCTTCAAACAAAATGATAATGGAGACACATGTTACCAAAACCTGTGGGATACAGCAAAAGCTTACCTGAGAGGAAACCTAATAGCAATAAATGCTCACATGAAAGAAACAAAAAATTAGATATTGACAACCTAATGAATACTCTCAAGGAATTGGAAAAAGAAGAGCAAACCATTTCCAATACTAGTATAAAAAAAGAAATAACTAAGATTAAAGCAGAATTAAATGAAATGTAAAACAAGAAAATTATACAGAAGTTCAACAATACCTGAAGCTGGTTTTTGGAAAAGATAAACAAAATTGATAGGACTCTTGCTAGACTGACATGAACCAAAAGGGAAAAGACTCTAATTAACTCAAAAATAAATGAAAAAAGGAGAGGTCACAACAAATACCACAAAAATACAAATCATTATGTTTGACTACTATAAAAAACTATATGCCCAAAAGCTACATAATGAGGAATAAATGGACAAATTCCTGGATTCATATAACCTCCCTAAGTTCACCCAGGAGGTAACATAATTCCTTAATAGACCAAGCTCAGAAATTGGAGCAGTAATTAATAACCGCCCCAAATGGAAAAGGCCTGGACCAGGTGGCTACACTTCAGAGTTTTACCAAACATAGAAAGATGATCACATACCTGTACTACAGAAATTATTCCACAACATTGAGAAGGATGGTATCATTCCCAACTCATTCTATGAAGCCAATATCACCTTGATACTAAAACCAGGAAAGGAAACTACAAAAAAAGAAAATTACAGACCAATATCCCTCATGAATATAGATGCAAAACTCCTCAACAAGATTTTAGCAAACAGAATTCAGCAGCACATCAAAAAATAATTCACCATGACTAGGGCTTTATTCCAGGGATGGAAGGCTAGTTCAACATACACAAATCTATAAATGCAATCTGCCTCTTAAAGAAAAACAAAAATAAACATCCTATGATTCTCTCTATAGATGCAGAAAAAAACGTTTGACAAAGTCCAACACACCTTTATAATAAAATACTCTTAACAAAATAAGTATAAGTGGCTCATACATTAAAATTATTAAATCCATATATGACAAACCAATGGCCAATATCATACCCAATGGAGACAAACTGAAACTATTCCCACTTCGATCTGGAACTAGACAATGATGTTAGAGTCAGGATACCCACAGCGTTACTGGACAGAGAGACAGAGTCACCGAGGATGCAATCACACAAGAGGAGGTTTATTTTCTGGCTAGCCAGAGTCCGAGCCTCAGTGCACCAGCACAGTGGTCACTCTTTCAGGCAGGACCCCGACTGGTGTAACGGCATGATTTTTATCCCCATGGTGCACAAGCAGTGCACAAGCCGATCACACGTGGATCATATGTTGACCTTTAAGATGATTGGTTGCCCACTATTGTCCTTCTAACATGATTGGTTGCCCTCTACTGCCTGATGGGGCAGTTGTCCGTGCTTCAATGACCTCATCCCATAATTCCCCATAGAGCGGTGTAGCAAGCAAGCAATGACCAGAAGCAAAAGTTTGCAGTTAGCTCATTGCCCCACCCAAGTAAATTCACGACAATTAGAAAAATTCCTCTGCCCTACAAATTCCTCTGCCCTTCCTCTGCCCTAAAAATGATACCCACTATCTCATCTCCTATTCAACATAGTACTCGAAGTACTAGCTATAGCAATCAGGCAAGAGAGGGATATTAAGGGCATCCAAGTGGGTGCAGATGAGATCAAACTCTTACTCTTCACCAATGGTATGATATTATACCTAGAAAACCCCATGGATTTGTCTAAGAGACTCCTAGACTTGATAAATGAATTTGGTAAAGTCTCAAGTTACAAAATCAGTATACACAAATCAGAGGTATTCATGTATGCCAAGAACTATCAAACCAAAGCTCAAGTAAAAAATGCAATACGTTTTACTATATCCCCAAAGAAAATTAAATATCTAGGAATATATTTAACGAAAGATTCGAAAGACTTATACAAGGAGAACTATGAAACACTAAAACAAAGAAATTGTAAAACATGTAAACAGATGAAAAAATCTACCTTGTTCATGGATTGGTATAATCAATATCATTAAAATGTCAGTATTACCTAAAGTCATCTACAGAATTAATGCAATCCCAATCAAATTAGCACCATCATTCTTTACAGATTTAGAACAAAATAATTCTGCACTTTGTATGGAAGGAGAAAAAAACCTTGCATATCCAAAGCAATCTTAAGTAAAAAGAACAAACTGGGAGACATTAGTCTTCCTGACTTCAAGCTGTACTATAAAAGCAATAATAATTAAATCACCTGGTATTGGCACAAGAACAGAAGTATTGATATTTGGAATAGAACTGAGATTCCAATGATGAAACTATCTGCATACAGTAAACTAATCTTAGATAAAGGAGACAAAAATATACAATGAGGAAAAAAATTTCTCTTCAATAAATGGTGCTGGGAAAACTGGATAGCTACAAGCAGAAGAATGAATCAGGATACTTACATCTCACCTCTCAGAAAAATCCGCTCAAGATGGATAACATATTTAAACCTAAGGCATGAAACCTTAATAATCCTAAAAGAAGATGTTGGGAAAACCCTATCAGACATTGGCCTAGGAAAAGTATTCTTGAAGAAGAGCCCCAAAGCAATCACTTCAGCAACAAAAATAAACAAATGGGACCTGATCAAACCAAAAAGCTTCTGCACAGCCAAGGAAACTATTATTAGAACAAATAGACAACCTACAGAATGGGAGAAAATATTTGCTCTCCACACTTCCGATAAAGGTCTGATAAGAAGAATCTATCTAGAGCTTAAAATAATTAACAAGGAAAAATCAAACAACCCCATCAAGAAATGGGCAATGAAATGAACAGGAACTTTTCTAAAGAAAACACAATAATAGCCAGAAAACATACCAATAAATGCTCAACATTGCTAATCATTAGAGAAATGCAAGTCAAAACCACAATGAGATATCATCTGACCCCAGTTAGATTGGCCTGTATCAAAAATTCCCAAACAACAAATGCTGGCAAGGATGTGGAGAGACATAACCACTCTTACACTGCTGGTGGGACTGCAAATTTAGTGCAACCTTTGTGGAAAAGAATTTGGAGATATCTCAAAGAGCTAAAAATAGAAATGCCATTTGACCCAGCAATAGCATTATTAGGCATCTACCCAAAAGAGCATAAGACATTCTATTATAAAGACATCTGCACCTGAATATTTATGGCAGCACAATTCACTATTGCAAGGACGTGAAACCCATGTGCCTGTCAATTCATGAGTGGATTATTAAACTTTTTTAATAAAAAAAGGACGTGAAACCCATTATTACAGCAACCCTACTAGGCAACCACTACTATTCTATCTATTTAACAAATGAGAAAAATGACACTGGGGACATTAAATGACTGACTTACTTCAAATCTGTAACTATTACATGAATGACATAGCTCAGCTCAAATTTAGATTTGTCCTAATCCAAAACCTGTATTCAGAACATAGGGAAGAAGATATGAATCTACAGAAGAATTATTGAATATTAAGAATTCTTTATCAAAGTGAAAGGGCTCTATTTGAGAATGAAAGACACACCTGTCATTGGGAAGGCCTGAGCAGAGGCTTCATGACCTCCTGTAAAGAATTCACTCAACATTCAACAAGTATTTAGTGAGAAATTACTATGTGTCAGTCTCCATTCTAGGCCTTCAGAATACAGCAGAGAACAAAATCAAGATTCCTGTCCTCATGAAACTTACATTCTATATGGAGAGGAACAGACAATAAATGTAGATATAATAAACACTATTTATATATTGTACTACAAAGTCATAAGTCTTATAAGAAAGGAATTAGTATAATAGAGTAAGGGAATAGGAATGTTGGGGAGGGGTGGTAATTTTCCAAATGATGGTCACATGGATAGATCTTATTGAGAAAGAAACAGCTAAATAAAGATTTCTGAAGGCATGGGATGGGACATTTCTTCATTGAGTTGAGACTAGGTGACCTCTATATCCTTCCATTTTTAATACTTTGAGACCTGTATTAGTTCAAATCATTTACCAAGCCAGAAGGCGGGGACATTTCCAGCCTGTTTCTCATTTCTCAGAAGTGTTCAAGTAGGGACTAAACCAAATAAAGCCCTTATCCTCAACATTAAAATGTTAACATCTTTGAGGAAGTGAAGGATCTCATTAGATTCACAGGTAAATCAGCTATGAGTTAGTGATATTAATCTTGGGGGTTTGTGGGATATCATGACCCTTTGAGGTGTACCTTTGGAGCCTTTGACAATGACAAACTCAGCTAATTATCAATGTGTGATGTTATACATATTGTGCATTTAGGTTAGCTTCTTTATGCCTATTCATTTTCACTGTGATGATTGTGCTCTGAAATAAGTAATATGTAAAAGGGCCATCTTTATCAAAATACATGAGAAGCTTATGTAAAAGGCAGATTCACACCTATCAGTTCCACTTATCACATCTACCAAATTAGAATCTCTGCGAAGGTGACCTATGAATCTGCATGTTTGGCAACCTCTGCAGTGCTTTTGAGAATTACTGAAGTTTGAATACCATGGTTAAGTGGACTGGTTTTGCTGTTTCATTAGCCTCTTAATGTGAGGCTACTTTACCCTTGGGAAAGTGAGCTAGGTCAGCTAGATGTCTTTTAGGGTTCCTTCTAGCTTCAAACGTTGATGGTTCTTAAACTTTGTTTCCTCTAAAAGAGTTATGTTGTTTTCTCATTTGATTTTGTTTTGCTTTTATTTGATTTTATCTTTAGGGGATATTGAGGATGATTTTTATTTTCTTTTTATATTTTTCTATATTTTCTAAATTTTCTGTAGTGAACATGATTTACTTCTTAAAAACTACATGATTTAAAATGACATGAGAATGTAGGACATGTTATCAGTTGGGCTTCACACATAGCCCTCTCTAATGACTCATAAGTCCATTTTTCTTTGTTTAATATGACTATGACAGAGACATTGACCTCAGTGTTTAAGTGCCTCAAAAAAAAATCACTCTTATTGCTGTTGTAAAATTCAACCGTAAATTTCCTTGCCTATGCATTTTTCTTTCTTAATTACATCTTGTTTTAGAATTTATGATTTAACTAATTTTATTTTATGTATTTATTGTTTGTTTGTTTTGCTTTTTAAAAATGATATTGGTGCTGGAAAGGCACTTGTTTCAGCAACCATACCTACTTATCTCCAGTTTGTAGTTTCCACTTCTATGCATTATATGTTCTCTTATCCATTTATTTTTGAGCAGGCAAACGATATATTTATGTATAGGTCATTAAATGTGAAATGTCCAATCTCTAATCAAAAGAATAGTTTATTGTATCCCAAATAAGAAGCAGTACAATTAATCAAAGTATGCACCCAAACCATTAACACAATTTGGCATCTTAACAGTAGTTTATGTCAGCATCAAAGAAACATAGAGAGCAAGTGGCCATGGAATCGTGAAAAGCATTTTCCATAGGTGGTTGAGAATTGAATATTTATCCCTGCAAGAAGTGGTCCAAAGGCTGTAAGAAGTGGTAGTCAATTGGTTCAAGTTCTGGTGAATGTGGTGATTGACAGAGAGTTTCCAAGTCCAGCTTATGTAGTTTGAGCAGCATTGTTTGTGTGACATATGGTTGAGTGCTGCCTTGCAAAATCTCTATTGACCTATGTACACTGTTTAATCATAAGCATCTACATCATTTCATCCAATTGGTTGCAGTAGACATCTGATGTAATCGATTTCCCAGGTTTCTTGAAGCAGTAGGGATAATACCAGTGCTGGACCACCAAACAGACACCATTAGGTTTTTTTGATGAATGTTTGGTTTTGGACTGTGTTTTGGCACTTTATCTTTATCCAACCATTGTGCCAAAAGCTTGCTATTGTCAAAAAGAACTCATTTTATCATCACGTGTAACAATATGGTGTAGTAATGGTTCACCTTTATGTCATGATAGCAAAGAAAGGTAAGCTTTCAGATGATTTATCTTCTGACGCTTATTTAGTTCATGGAAAACCCACCTGTACAGCTTCTTTACCTTTCTGATTTGTTTCAAATGGTCTAATATTGTTGAAATAGCAATGTCAAACCTTGCTGTTGATTCATGCATAGGTTAAGATGGATTTGCTTCCACTATAGTTTTCAGCTCATCAATTATCTACCTTGGTTTCAAGTCACACACATGGCTCATTTTCAAGATTTGAATCACCAGAATGGAACTTCTCAAACCATTGATGTACTGTGCGTCCATTAGCCACATTTTTCCCAAACACTCCCTTGATATTTCAAACTGTCCGGATTGTATTGGTTCCACTATGGAACTCATATGTGAAAATAACACAATTTTTTTTACTTATTCATAATTTCACAAAAATTGCTTTAACAAATTAGAAACATAATCACAGGCCACAATGTGCATTTAAAAGACTCAGGATGTATAATATCTTCACAATAAAAATAAAACAAGAAATACCAAAGTGAAATTTTAGAGATAGCAACTGTCAAACTTAGTACTTAAGGAAATCAGACATTTTATACTTAATAACCATAATACTAATTCTAAATTAAATTATGTTTAAATATTTAGTAGAATGCCTTACTATTGTGCCTTGTACATGCCCTGATTGCCATTTCTGGCATAGTGAAAAGATCATAGCCACTAGAATCAGAAAGATCCAGGCTCAAACACTTCACCCACTTACTAGTCACATGATTATGGGTAAGTCTTCTACACCTTCTCTTCCATATCTTATTTTTCTCATCTATAATAGGGGGATAATAAGATAAATTTTTCACTCTTATTATATTTATTGTTGTGTACATGTTTACACATAGTGATAACGTGTAAAGATATGTGAGAATACTTCTTTCATATTAGATTATTTTGACAGTTTCGTTTACCTTCTTATATTCATCCTCGCTTAAAAGTAACTGTTGTAGGGATAATTAATTTTTTATCTTATTTGCAAGTATCATAATTATCCTCTTGACATAGCAAAAACATCAGTGTATTTTAAAAACTGAAAACAAATTAGCTCTGCTTCCATACAAAGCCAAGATAATGGAAGATTGTAAAGAAGACATCAGTATTTTTTACATGTACTGTGTTAGAGACTAGGGGTACACATTAAAACCCCATCCCCAAGGAGTTCCATATAGAGTGCAGGAAACAGTGTTACTTAATTAAGCATGTATAATATGATGTGAGAGGTTTGAAGATGAAAGTACATGCCTAGTGCCTTGAGAAAATAGAGCAGGACCCCTACTATTGCATCTAGGATCAGGGGAGACTGCCCAAGGAAAGTGACAGCTGAGCTAGGTCCTGAAGGATGAAGAGGGGTTTAAAAGTAATAAAAAAATGATAGGCAAAGATATTCTAGAGATTAGTAACAGTGTGTGCAAGACTAAGAGTTATATATTAAAAAGCTCTAAACACAAGGCAGACTAAAATATCTCATTGTCTTACTTGCTAGTAAATCAGAGAAGGCTCCTGCTCTCCAGTAGATCTGTTTCATAGAGAAGGGAAGACATTCATATGCCAAGAAAAATGTACCCTGATACAGACTAAGCGTGCCATACCGGTGTTTAGAAAGAAAGAACGAACGAAAGAAAGAAAGAAAGAAAGAAAGAAAGAAAGAAAGAAAGAAAGAAAGAAAACTAGGTATGACAGGATTAATGATAGATGACCATGAACCAGGTTCAAGAAAAGGGACTAAGATTGAGCCTTATTATATGAAAATTGAAACCTTGACCTTGAAAGAATGTAGAAAGCACTCCGTGCACAAGAAACTGCATAATCACAGACATTCTCAAGATGGAAGCAGTGGCCCACATGGGCCCAGTATTTCTGAAATTGAAGCCATACTGCCCACCTAGTAGATATTTGGAAATGTGTGGGGACATATATTTTTCACTGTGCCTGGAAGGCTACTAGCATTTAGTTTCTTGTAAAATGTCTGCCCATAACTGAAGAGTCTTGCATGACAAAGATTTCAACTACTCAAATTGCCATTGACTATCCAAAATGCTCCTGCATGGAGAAACACTGCTGTAAAGCAAACACTTTTTGTAGGGGAGTAATGGAGAGAGAGTGGGTAAGGTAGGAAAGGTTGACAAAGTACAGATCACAAAGTATTTTGACTTCTACATTTGGAAATGTGGAATCCATTCAGATCAACACCTAAGTGGACATATAGGAATAACATTTATCGGGTGTTGGGCAGGTGGGAGGGGGGAGAAGGGGATGGGTATATACAAACACAATGAGTTAGATGTGCAACGTTTGGGGGATGGACACTCTTGAAGCTCTTACTAGAGGGGGGAGGGAGGCATGGGCAATATACCTAACTTTAACACTTGTACCCCCATAATATGCTAAAAAAAAACCCAAAATAGGGTACCAGTAGGAGGCTGATATATATCAGATATTATTTGTTGAATATGTATTCTCATCACTAAGGGAGCTGGAAGCAGGAATGTTTCTATAGTCTAGGAAGGGCTTGATTAGGGTCTGCACAAGTTTATTAGATGAAAGACAAAAAGACACAGGCCAAACTAAAAAATATGTTAAGCTAATTTATATAATTACAGATCAGATCATTATTCCAGCTAAGAACTTTAACTCAATTCTCAGTTTTATTTAGTTTTGCCCATACAAAATTTCTTGTAAAAGCTGAAATCTTTGGGTGAGATTGCACATTTGAACCTAATAATTATTGGTAGCTTATCACACTTCAGATTTGCCATGTGTATTTGAATTTGTTATTTTAAATGCATGGTTCCTTAGGGAAATTCTCAACCCCTATTCCCTCGCCTTTTTGGAAGAGTTTGTATGTAGACAGAAGACTTTGAATTCTACATCTTAATGTATCTTTTCCTTATATGACTGGACAATATATGTTAGATGTTTGGGAAAGGGTGACTGCCTTATTATATACATATCTAGAGTAAACGCAGGAACATTTGTTCATAATGGCACCAGGTGATTGTTTCTGTTAGGCCCTTCTCCCTGACATTCCTTACCAAACCCTACCCTACACAAAAGTAAACTCTAGCCTTCTTTTTTTTTTTTTTTTTTTTTTTTTTTTTTTTTTTTTTTTTTTTTTTTGATATATTTAGGACATTTGGATCATAGACCTTGCAACATGACAGATGGGCCCAAGAAACTGGAATGCTTCAGCAAATCTAATTGAAAAGAAAACTGGATGTTGGTGCCTCAGCTATGATGAATGAATATAAAATGATGTAGCCTATTACCAAGTTATAATTCAGAAACTTGACATCCTCACTTCTCTCCACTTAGAACATTAGAAAAAACTTTGTGTTCTTTTTTCTCTCTCCAAATTTGACCTACACAGTAAGCCTTTCATGAGAAGATTTATTATTTTATAATTATCACAGAAATTAACAAAAAGCCAATTAATAAAAATAAATTTGGATATTATAAGAATATAAAAAGAATAGGGCTTTCCAGATTATCAATAAACGATGGCATGAAATAATTTTTATCAGTAGTAAATACCTACTTCGAAGCAATGTACTCTCAAAAAAATATATCAAGCTTACTTCCTATTTTATGAGATTAAGAATAATGTGCCTCATCAATATGACATGGAAAATAATTTGTATTTCTCTATGAGTAGAAGAAAATTATTTGACTAGAGTTATTTCTATATTATTAGAATAAAATTATTCTTTCTGTGTAAAATATATATCTACCTCCATCCTCCTCAAATTCAGTTACCAAAGGTTTAAATATGGCTCTATGCCAAGTTGTATTTTGTTTTGTTTGGTGTTTTTATAAGCATAAACCAGCAACTGTGCATATCTGTGCAATGTCAAAGTCAGGATTTATATATGTAATTTTTCAACTGAGGGAAAATAGTTAAAAATATCTTTAATAAATTACATGGAAAGCTATTAAAAGAAATATAATACCAAAGAAGATGGTGATTTTTTCCCCTGTCATTGCTAATATTTACAAAATATATAATGGAATTGATATAATCCTCTCTTAGAACAAGGCTTCACTCTTCTTACAAACAGAGTGAATTAATTTTCAGTAGTGTGAGTCAGGAAAATAAGTATGAAATATTATATGGTACCAAGATCAAATTATATTGGTTTTCTTAAAAAAAAAAAAAAAAAAAAAAAAAAAAAAAAAAAAAGAAAGAAAGAAAGAAAGAAAAAACACTTTCAATACTCCTCCTCCTGGGAAACATGCACCCCTATCTTACAGAAATCCCTCCAAATCTAAAGCAGGGTCCATACCGCAGATGACCAGGATGAAGAATGTTAGAAAAACAAAACTGTTGCCAGAACCCCTTCAGCAGCACCCATATTTTGCAAGATCAGCATCAGGTGATATTTTTTTTTTTTTGAAAAATTTACCTCTTATTGGAAAAGGTAAACCAAAACATTTGCTAAAACACTGTTGTATTTTTTTGTACGAAGTGCAAAGTGACATTTTCCCATAGCATTTTGCTATGCTTGAATGGGAAAAGATAGCTTTCTTAGGTCTCTATACCACTTTTGCTTCTGTGTCTTCACATCTCTCACTCTTCTCTGCACTCTTCTCTAGTTGCTGTCCAACAACAACCATTTCTTCATAATAAAATCTACAAGACAACTTCCTCTCCCTACTCTCACACTTGAAGCTTGCACCCAAGTATAATACATCACTTGGAATGCACACTGGATTTTACATACACTTAGTGCTTTATTACTGGAAAAAAGACAGGGAGAGTTTGACTTAGTCCTACAATATTAATATGTAGACATTTTTCTCAATTGGATGCATTCTATAAATCTGTTCATATACCAAGTCTTTCTGTATTAATTCAAGGCTCTCGGAATTCAAAACTTGGAACACAGCAGTAGCTTTGAGGATTTCTCACTTTTGTCTTTTTAAAAATAACTTTTCGGAGGGCAGACCAAGATGGCAGATGAGAAAAACCACCACCCAGAATGTCTCTGCAAAAAAAGACAGATTTTAGGAAAAAGTAGAAGAAATAAGCAAGCAGACAAGCATACATCAGAGGATGGACAGAAGGAGGGGTACCTGAGACTACAGGAGACTCCATGGAAGGAAGTTGGGGAGGAGATCTGGAAGCAGAGATCTCCTGAGAATCTTGGAATCCAGCAGCAAGGGTAGGTGGAGCAGTTAACTTTCCCCTCCCTTGCATCTCAGACTGCTTATGGGCTACCCAGGGATTGGAGAGACCTGTGGACACCAGGCCATAGACGGCTGCCACCAGTGAGTAGTGAGCCTGTTGCAGATACAGCACCAGACTCCCAACTCCTTCGGGGCACTTCACTGTGCACAGACCCCAGCCATTCAGCAGGTGCCATATTGCTTCATTCTCCCCTCCCCCTTTCCTATCTGTGGCTGCCGAGACAGAAAATTTAGCCACCACCTGGTGGTGTCTCCAGGGAATGGGACTTTTCCTTTTGTGGCCCTATAGCTGACTGAGAGGTACTCAGATGGTGAGCTGACTACCCTCCAGCCCTCGCAGGTGCTGCTGGCCTGGTGACTACAGGATAACGGGGGAGACCCTGAGGCTGAGAGACATCAACCAAGCTTGAGCACCCCATGGGTGAATTAGTACCAGCGCTCCTCTCTTTGTGAGGTCAGGGATTGAATTCTGGGGCCCAGAGGTCAGATCTACAGACCAGAACCTGTGTACCCAGGTCTCACATTGCCACGGGGCACAGAAGGGATATTCCTGAATGAGCCTACTAAGGTGTGTGTGTCTTCAGGCCAAATAAGCTTGTTTAAGGGCAACCCTCCTCCCATGGGAGGGCCATGTGTCCAGCTCAGGCCATGTGTGCAGGGACCCTCCCAGCCCACATCACAGTCAGGGGAGACCTGGTGGTGGGAAGTCCTGCCTCCTGGCATAGGCCCAGGAGAAGCCACAGAGTGGGGAAGGGTGGACAAAAGTGAGGCCTGCTCCAGACTGCAGGTGTTAGACAGCCCAACCCCCACACGCAGTCTTTCTGGCTGAGTGGGGCCATTCCAGACCCTCCCTTTGCCCAGAAGCAGAGAATAGACCTTTGACTCCTGCTAACAGCATTTGTGGTGCTTGAGGGCAGGCTTACCCCACCCATCTCCACCCAGCCTCACTCCCAGACCTACACCCATTGAGGTAGAGAATAAGACTCACCTAGAAATCCCAGGGCCCCACCCACTGTGTGAGGCACAGGAGTGCCTCTCCAGAAAAAAAAAAAAAAAAAAAAAAAAAAAAGCAGGCTACAGGACCCAAAAACAAGAAATTAGCCTGCTCCTCCCAGCAAGCACCACATACTGACAGGGAGGTCATTCTTCACACACTTTTACTGCATCTACTGACTCATCACACAGGGTGTGGTCAAATCTCACCCACAAACACCACCTACTGGCTCAGAGACTAAAAAGCGCATCTCATTATACAAACGAAAATCTAAAGGTAAGAAGCAACAACTGATCCACATGGGAAGAAATCAATGAAAGAACTCTGGAAGTATGAAGACTCAAATGGAAAGCAAAACCTCAAAGAGGAACACCAGCCCTTTAGAAATAGACATCAACCAAAAACAGAACACTAAAATGACAGAATAATTTTGAACATGGATTGTAAGAAAACTCAATGACTTCCAAGAAAAAAATGAATAAACACAAAATAATTTTGGACCTGGAAGAAAAATTCACTAAAGAAGTTGAAATAATAAAGAAAAAGCAACAACTCCTGGAAAGGAAGAATCTATTCAGGGAACTACAAAACATAGTGAAAAGCCTCAACTACAGGGTAAATCAAACATAATAAAGAATCTCAGAGATTGAAGATAACACCTTCCAGTTAAATAAGTCAGTCACAGAGATAGGGCAGAGAAATAAGAGAAAGGAACAAAGCCTAGAAGCATGTGGGATTAGTTGAAGAAATGTAACGTGAAGGTTATAGGGATTCCAAAAGGGGAAGAAAAAAAACATGCAAGGGTTAGATAAGCTATTTGAAGATATAATAGAGGAAAATTTCCCAGACCTTGCTAAAAATATAGATATCCAAGTGTAACAAGCTCAAAGGACCCCTGGGGCATTCAATGCAAACAGGAAGACACCACAAATACAATCATCAGACTGACCAAAATTTCAACTAAAGAGGCCCTATTACGAGCTGTAAGTGAAAGAAGCCAGTATCATTCAAAGGAAAGCCAATCTGAATAATGTCAGACTTCATTACTGAAACCTTACAAGCAAAGAGAGACTGGGGCCCCATTCTCACTCTTCTGAAACATGATAATGCCCACCCTAGAATCCTGTACCCTGAAAAACTAAGTTTTGTGTATGAAGGAGAAATAAAGACATTCTCAGATAAGCAAAGACTGAAGGAATTTGCCAAGAGAAGACCAGCCCACCAAGAAGTACTCAAAACAGAGTTACCCACGGATCAGCTCAATAAACACTCACGAATGTAAATCCACTCAAGAGGTAAAGATCAAAGCACAGATACCACAATGCCTCAAGAGAGAAAACAAAGAAATAAAGTTCAACCCAATAAGATAAACAGAAATTTGCCCCACCTATCAGTTCTCTCAATAAATGTGAATGGCTTGAATTCCCCACTAAAGAGATGTAGGCTGGCCAAATGGATAAATAAAATAAAAGCCAAGTATCTACTTCTTTCAGGAAATACCTCTAACCTGAAAGCATGCATTTAGACAAAAGTTTATGGGGTGGACAACAGTATTTCAATCAAACAGAAACCAAATAAAGGCTGGCATGGTGGTTTTGATTTCAGATAACTTGTATTTTATTTCAAAAAAAGTAATAAAAGACAAAAAAATGTCACTATATTAATGGTGAAGGGTACAGTTCAACAAGAAGACATAACAATTCTAAATATGTATGCACCAAAGTTAGGTGCATCCAGATTCATGAAGCAATCTCTACTTGATCTAAACAAATGGGTAAACAACAACACCATAATAACAGAAGACTTAAAATCTCGCTGAAAGCACAGGACAATTCCTCCAAACAGAAAATTAGCAAAGAAATAATGGATTTAAGCAAAACTCTAGAACATATGGGCCAGACTGACATCTACAGGACATTCTACCCAAAAACCACTGAATATACATTCTTCTCATCAGCTCATGGGACATTCTCTAAGAGTGACTATATCCTAGGACACAAAGCGTGTCTCAAAAATTTAAAAAAATATAAATTATACCATGTATCTTTTTAGATAACAGTGGGATAAAAGTAGAAATCAATCCTAACAGGAACTCTGGTTTCTACAAAAAGTCATGGAAACTAAATAAACTTCTGCTGAATTATCACTTCATAAATGAGGAAATCAAGATGGAAATCAAAAGATTCTTTGAACTAAATAACGAAGGAGACACAAGTTATCAAAACCTGTGGGAAACAGCTAAATCAGTTCTGAAAGGAAAGTTTATTTCCATAAATGCCTATATCCGAATGTTCAAAAGATTGCAAATAGACAACCTGATGAATCGACTCAAAGAGGTGGAAAAAGAAGAATAGAATGAACCCAAACTCAGAAGAAGTGAAATCATTAAAATCAATAGAGAATTAAATGAAATTGACAACAGGGAAAATTAATAAAACAAAAATTTGGTTCTATGAAAAAAATAAACAAATTGGAATGCCTTTGGCTATACTAATGATAAGCAGAAAGGAAAATCTCTGATAAGCTCCATCAGGAAGAATAAAGGAGAAATTAGATCTGATACCACGGAGATAGAAAGTATAATATACGAATAATACAAAAACCTTTATGCACACAAACTGGAAAATGTGGAGGAAATGGAAACATTCTTAGAAGCACAGCCTACCTAGGCTCAAGCAGGAATAAAGATAATTCCTGAAAAGACAATTATCAAGTATTGAAATTAAAACAGTAATAAAAAACTTCTTAAAAAGAAAAGACCTGGACTAGATGGTTTCACATCTGAATTATACCACACTTACAAAGGATATCAGGTGTGTATCCTGTAAAAATTATTCCACAACATCAAGAAAGATAGAATCATACCCAACACATTTTATGAAGCCAACATAACCCTGATACCAAAACCAGGAAAGGATGCAACAACAGAAAAAGAAAATAACAGACCAACGTCCCTTTTTAATATAGATGCAAAAATTCTCAACAAAACCCTAGCTAATCGAATCTAGGTGCTTATCAAGAAAATAATCCATCACAACCATGTGGGCTTCATCCCAGAGATGCAGGGATGGTTCTACATATGCAAATCTATAAATGCAATTCATCATATAAACAGAAGCAAAATAAAGACCGTTTGATCCTCTGAAAAGGCACAGAAAAAGCATTTGACAAAATTATACACCCTTTCATGATAAGAACGCTCAACAAAATAGGGCTAGACAGTGCGTTCCTCAAAATGACACAAGCCATATATGACAAACCCGCAGCCAACATCATAATGAATGGGGAAAAATTTAAAGCATTCCAACTTAGAACTGGAACAAGGCAAGATAGCCCAATATCTCCACTTCTATTAAACACAGTGCTGGAAGTCCTTGCTATATCAATCAGAAAAGAGAGTAAATTAAGGGCATCCAAATGGGAGCAGAACTCATCATACTCTTACTCTTTTTTTGATGATATGATATTATACTTAGGAAACCCCAAGGACTGAACCAAGAAACAGCTTGAACTGATAAATGAATGTGATACAATCTCAGGATACAAAATCAATACACAGAAATCAGAGGCATTCATATACACCAACAACAGTACAGGTGAGAACCAAATCAATGACTCAATTCTCTTCAAAATAGCAACAAACAAAATTAAGTTCCTAGGAATATATTTAACTAAAGAGGTAAAAGACCTCTACAGGGAGAACTACAAAACACTGAAGAAGGAAATGGCAGAGGATGTAAACAGATTGAAGACCATACCATGATCGTGGGTTGGCAGAATCAACATTGTTAAAATGTCTATACTACCCAAAGTGATCCATAGAGTCAATGCAATCCCTATTAAAATAGCGTCATCATTTTTCACAGACATAGGAAAAATAATTTTATGCTTCATATGGAACCAGAGAGGACACAGTATAGTAAAAGCAATCCTAGGCAATAAAAACAAAATTGGGGTATCAATTTACCAGACTTCAAACTATACTACAAGGCTTTAGTAATTAAAACAGCTTTGCATTGGCACAAAAACATGGACACTGACAAGTGAAACAGAACAGAGAACCAAGATATAAAACCATCCTTCTATAGCCATCTAATCTTTGTCAAAGCAGACAAAAATGTGCACTGGTGAAAAGAAACCTTATTCAATAAATGGTGATTGGAAAGCTGGATAGCCACATGGAGAAGACTGAAAGAGGATCCACACCTTTCATCTCTCACAAAAATCTACGCATGCTGGGTAATAGACTTGAACTTTAGGTGTGAAACTATTAGAATTTCAGAGGAAAATGTTGGAAATACTCTTCTAGACATTCGCCTAGGCAAATAATTTATGAAGAATACCCCAAAGGCAATCATGGCATCAACAAAAATAAATAAATGGGACCTGATCAAATTAAAAAGCTTCTGCACAGCCAAAGAAACTATCAAGAGAGCAAAGAGGCAACCAAAAGAATGAGAGAAAACTTTCGCAAGCTACACATCTGATAAAGGGCTGACAACTAGAATCTATTTAGAACTCAATAAAATCAGCAAGGAAAAACCAAACAACCTTATCAAGAAGTGGGCAAAGGTCATGAACAGAAATTTTCCAAAGGAAGACAGAATAATGGCCAACAAACATACGAAAAAAATGCTCCACATCTCTAATCATCAGGGAAATGCAAATCAAAACCACAATGAGATATCACTTATTTCCAGTGAGAATGGCCTTTATTAACAAGTCCCAAAACAATAAATGTTGGCGTGGATGTGGAGAAATAGGAACACTCCTACACTGCTGGTGGGACAGCAAACTAGTACAAGCTCTGTGGAAAGCAATATGGAGATACCTTAAAGCGATACAAGTGGATCTACCATTTGATCCAGCAATCCCATCACTGGGCATCTACCCTAAAGATCAAAAGTCACTCTATAGAAAAGACACCTGCACTTGAATGTTTATAGCAGCACAATTCACAATTGCAAAGCTGTGGAAACAACCGAAGTGCCCATCAATATATGAGTGGATTAATAAAATGTAAATGTGATTATATATATATATATATATATATATATATATATATATATATATACACACACACTGTTGCTTACAGCTTAATAGCACTCCATGGTATGTGTGTGTGTGTGTGTGTGTGTGTGTGTGTGTGTGTGTGTGTGTGTATACCATGGAGTGCTATTCAGCTGTAAGAAACAGTGGTGATATATCACCTCTTGTATTTTACTGGATAGAGCTGGAACTCATTCTGTTAAGTGAAGTATCCCAAGAATGGAAAAATAAGCACCACATATACTCACCAGCAAATTGGTATAAAGTGATAAACACCTAAGTGGACATATAGGAATAACATTTATTGTGCATTGAGCTGGTGGGATAATGGGTATATACATATATAATGAGTGTAATGCGCACCAACAGGGGGATGGATGCGCTTGAAGCTCTGACTAGAGGGGGAGGGGGACAAGGGCAATATACGTAACCTTAACATTTCTACCCCCATAATATGCTGAAAATTAATTAAATAAATAAATAACTTTTCTTTGGTCACAGAAAGGTAGTCTTTTTACCCTAATTTGATATCTACCCTGGAAATTTGGCAGAGGGCCATAGATTGTACTCAATAAATATTAGCTTTGCCCAAGAATTAGACCAACAAATAATTTTATTTTCAAACTTCCAGATGAAAAATTAATAAATAATTAATAGAATCTAGTATCCTCTTTTCATTTCAACTTTTTAAATGAGTTTTAGTCTATTGATTCATTATAAATAAAAGGAAGTGAAATTTTTTCATTGACCTTTCTGGGAACAGCCAAAATATGATTATCTTCTGCCTTCCACATATCCCATCAATTACCAGAACACAGTCATGTTTTCCCTGCTTCCCTTTCTGTACACAAATTCATAGAACTCTGATCAGCCCATGCAGGTAACAAGAGTTGGCTAATGACTAAATAGTCTGGCAATGATCCAATACTACTACTACTACCAGCAATTAAAACAATTAACACTTACTGGGGCTTTTCTGAATACTGGGTACTGTGCTCAATGCTTATGCCCAACATCCCATCAGATCTTTATAACTGGCCTTATTGAATATAAACATTATTATCATTATCCCATTTTTCAGATAAAAAAACCCTGAGACTTAAAAAGTAAGAGGTTGCCCAAGGTATGCAATTATGATTTAATGATGGTAGTCTTTTCCATAAAGGACAAAAACATGGCATAAAATGAAATATAATAGAATCAAAGAAAAATAAAATTTACATGAAAGAAAACATTCACAGTACCAGTAATGCTACATTTCTTCTTGAACTGGTAAGCTCCAGTATTTTAAATGCAAATTTTGTATATATAATTTCTTTATTATAATTATGATTACTCAAAGATAAAATTGAAAATCTGTAGACACATATAGAACCAAGAAATGGCACCAAACTGAAATATATAAAGGCAATTTACATAAATATGTAGATGTATCTTTCACTAGTGGATTAACTCAAAGTTTCACAGGATGTCAGTTTTCTCTAGTTTTCAACAATTGATGCTTGTACAACCTTTAAGGATTGACCTGTTGCCTTATTGAGAAAGAAGACACAGCATTCTCTTTTTCTTCTTCTAAGAGTCATGCAGTTATCCTGAAGTAGCTATTTAGCAACAAAATATTGACTTGATACACATACTCTAATATAAAACTAATGTCCCATATTCTTCCTAAAGGTTTACATTACAGTTATTGTCAGATCACTTTCCATTGAAAAGAGTTCACCTGTTAAAACTGATTTACTCCATGAAATTTTACGTCTAACTGCTGCCTATATTTTGTAACACCAGGCTACATCATAACTTTCTCTTAATACACATCTGGAATTACGATATTTTATATTTGTATGCAAAGGCATAACTTTCACAGCAGAGCTGATCAATTATCAAATCTATAAATTATGTTTCCATTCTACTACCAATTCCAAAATATATTTGTTCAAATAAATTTGTCTTCTTGATAATGACTTTTTAGTAGGTATTACACAAAACTTTGCATTTACCCAGAGGTAGTGATGAGATAATTTTTGAACCTGGATTAGAGTTTAGAAGGACTAGTTTTCAATTCCAATTGTGTTGTTTTGGACAAGTCACTTTACCTCTCTAGGACTTAATACTTTTTCTCCTCTGTAAAATAAAGATATTGAACTGGATGATATTAAGGGTTCTATTAAGGCCTAAGATTCTAGGATTTTAGATTTAAGATTTTCAGAACATTGAAATTGGTATGGCCTGCTTCTCATGCAAGCAAAAAAAGAAAAAAAAGTTTCATCAACATTCTCAGGTACTCATGTATACATGACATATGATTTTACTTGAAAAGAGAAAATAATTAAAGTTTTCATATTTTTGATAACCATTTGTATATCTTGTTTTGAAAAATGCCTGTTCATATCATTTTACCACATATTAATATTTTTTTTCATGCTGAGTTGTTTGAATTCCTTTAGATTCTGGATATTAGTTCTTTGACACATAGTTTGTGAATTTTTTCTCACGTTATGTAAGTTGTATGTTACTCTTTTGATTATTTTGCTTTAGATTTTAATTAAATCTAGTTTAATTAAATCTCATTCATCTATTTTTGCTTTTATTGCATTTGCTTTTAGGGTCTTAGTTAGTTATAAGTTCTTTGGCTAGGCCAAAGTTCAGAAGAGTTTTTGCAAGTTGTTTTCTATGATTTTTATTGTCTTGGGTCTTACATTTAAATATTTTATCCATCTTGAGTTAATTTTTTATATGGTGAGAGATATAGATCCAGTTTCATTCTTCTACATGTGGCTATCCAATTTTTACAGCACTATTTATTGAATAGTGTATGCTTTCCCCATGTATGTTTTTCTTTGCTCTGTTGAGGACCAGCTGAATATAGGCATATGGCTTTATTTCTGTGTTCCACTGATCCATGTGTCTACATTTATGCCAGTATTATGATGTTTTGCTTACTATATCCTTGTAGTATATTTTGCACTCAGGTAATGTGATAGCTCTCGTTTTGATTTTTTTGTGAAAGTTGGCATCCTTGTCTTATTCTAGTTCTTGGGGAGAATGCTTTCAACTTTCCCCATGCAGTATGATGTTGCCTGTGAATTTGTCATGTATGATTTTTATTATTTTGAGGAATGTTCCTTCTATGCCTACTTTATTGAGGGTTTTTTATCATGAAGGGATTCTGAATTTTTTTGAATGCTTTGTCCACATCTATTGCAAAGATTGGTTTTTCTTTTTATAATTCTAGTTATGTGGTGAATCACATTTATTGACTTGCATATGTTGAACCATCCTAGGATGAAGCTCATTTAACTGTTACAAATTACTCTTTTTATATGCTGTTGATTTCAGTATTTTGTTGAATTTTGTGTCTATGTTCATCATAGACATTGGTCTGTAGTTTTCTTTTTTGTGTGTATCCTTTCCTGGCTTTGGTATTGGGGCAATACTAACTTCTTAGAATATGTTAGGGAAGATACTCTCCCTCTCAATGTTTTGGAATAGTTTCATAAGGATTGGCAACAGTTCTTCTTTGGACATCTAATAGAATTTGGCTGTGGATCCATCTGGTCTTAAAATTTATTTTTTGTTAGGGGATTATTTTATTACTGATTCGATCTCTGTACTCATTATTGATCTATTCAGGAATTCTATTTCTTCCAAGTTTAAACCCGGTAGGTTATATGTTTTCAGGAATGCATTCATATTTTCTATGTTTTCTAGTTTGTGAGCATATAGTTGTTCATAATCATCTCTGATGATCACATGTATTTTGTTGTTATATATTTTAATGTGTCATTTTCATTTCTGAATTTGTTTATTCAAGTCTTCTTTCTTCTTGGTTAGTATTGCTAGTGGTTTATCAATTTTGTTTATCTTTTTGAAAAACCAACTCTTAGTTTTTTTATCCGTTGTATGGGTTTTTGGTCTCTTTCACTTAGTTGTGATCTGATGATTGTTACTTCTTTTCTTCTGCTAAATTTGAGTATGGTGTGTTCTTGTTTTTCTACTTCCTTGACATGCAATATTAGATTCTTAATTTGTGATCATTATTTTTATGGAGGTATTTTATGCTATAAACTTCATAATTAACAATGCTTTTTTATATCCAACATATTTTGATATTTGTGCTTTCATTTTCATTCATTTTGAAAAATATTTTTGTTTCCATGTTTATTTCTTCATTGGCCCAGCAACCACTCAGGAGTATGTTCTTTAATTTCCATGTATTTACATAGTTTTTGAAGTTCCTCTTCTTATTGATTTCTAACTTTATTCCACTATTGTCTGAGAAAATATTTAATATGATTTTGAATTTTAAACATTTGTTGAGATTTGTTTTCTATCCTAATATGTGGTCTATCTTGGGGATTGATGCATGTGCTGATGAAAAAATGGATATTCTGTGTTGTTCACTAAGCTCTGAGCCTCCCTAGGTTTGATCCTAGTTAATATCTTCTAATCTTTATCTTCTTCCTTCTTGGCTTCACAGTTTTCTCCATGGAGTCCCCAGTTGTCTCTGACTTCTGTCTCTGTTATCCACACCTGAGCCGTGACTCCTCTCTTCTTTCCTGTCTGATAATCTGCCTTTGCCAGGAGGGTCTGATAAGCCATGTCTCTACTTAGCCATCTTGGACTCCTGATTGAGTCCAAGGAGTTTTTTTTTTTTGTGAGAATGTATCTATACATATTTACCATATTAGAAATTAATCCTGAGACAATTTAAAATATCTATGAATTCCCTTTAGAATAATAATAATAAACCACACTATATGTCTATATAAATAACATATTTTAGTAAAAAAAAGCTTTATTTTCCCAAAGATTATTTAGTGAAAAGTGTGGCTTTGTTTTTCATTTTTTAAAATTTCAGAATATTACAGGGGTACAAATGTTCCATTACATAAATTGCTATTGCACTGCACAAGTCAGGGCTACAATTGTGCCCAGGCCACAGTGTGTACTGCAAACATTAGGTGTGAATTCACCAATTCCCTCCTCCCCCTTCCCAGCTGCCCAACACTCGATGAATATTACTTCCATATGTGCACCTAAGTGTTGATGGATTAGTACCAATTTAATAGTGAGTACATGTGCTGTTTGTTTCTCCATTTTTCTGATACTTCACTTAGTAGAATGGGTTCCAGCTCTATCCAGGATAATACAACAAGTGCTAGATCACCATTGTTTCTGTGGCTGAGTAGAACTCCATGGCATACATATACCACATTTTATTAATCCACTCATGTATTGATGGGCTCTTGGGTTGTTTCTACACCTTTGCAATTGTGAATTGTGCTGCTATAAACATTCGGGTACAGATGTCTTTTTTACATTTCTTAAAACATTTGTAATGTATGGCTTAATAGAAGACAGATGGTTTCTCATATTGACTTCTCCATTTAATATGTTACAATGTGGTGTTTGAGCTATATGAAGAAAAATCTTGCCTCACAAAAATTATTATGGTAAAGGGAAGAATATTTTAATACAATTTCAAGTAATTGTCAATTATTATTATTTTCTTTAATAATACAGCAAAGTTTGACAAGGGGCAATTTCTTATGAGTTAGTTACAATGTGTAACTTGAATCCATATTAATGAACTTTTAATACTTAGTTACACTAAAATCCATTTGTTTCACTTGGAATGGATCTTTTACTTATGTGCCTGATTTTGTACCATAATGAATTGGTCATATGGAAAATACCAGTTCACCAAGTTTTGTAGATATTCTGAATATTGACATTTCATTATGTGATAACAAATAATCATATCTATTAATATCAGCACAGTAATTTGAGGAATAAACAATAAATTATCCCATGTTACCTTTCCAAGGATAGAAGACTAATTTATGGAGGTACCATCTTAATTAAAGTCCTTTGTCCTAATGAGAATGAAAATAAAGGCTATATATCACTGTGTGATTCTCTAAATTTGCTACATTAGCATGAGGGAAACTCTGCATTTGGTGAGCTCTTTGTCCAAATGTTAAGGGAATTTAGGAGAATGGCTAATGACTCCTTACTTGGTGCTTTTGCCTCTGGGTGAAACAATGTCATTTGAACAAATAATTATTTATTTAAATTTGTTTAAGCTTTTGTAGTATGTGGTCAACATCTTACTTATTAGGTTGAATTTTTTCCATGTGTTCAGAAACAATTGAGAGATAAAGAACTCTTGATATGTGGATTATTGCTTTCTTTTAGATATAAACAACTCCTTTCCCGGGACTTCAGGGGCACATGCTAAATATTTATAGCCAAAGTTTATTAGTATATTCTTATTTTGGATTATGTTTCAAGCATGTGGTAACACATAGTGTAAAAATACTTCATTATTTGATGTTTTTTTGATGATTAATAGCTAAGATAAACCTGCGTTCAAGTCTACCTCTACCAGTTAATAACCAAAGTTATTCAATTATTATTTAATATTTCTAAATCTAAATTTCCCATCCAATAAATGGGGACACTAATAATCCAAACCAATAAGGTTACTGAGAGAATTGAATGAGATATGCATGTAGATTACTTACAACAGTCCCTGGCATTTAGTAACTCCTCAATTAGGATTTCCATTCTCAAGGCAATGATACACAGCATTATCATATATAGCTCTATATAGTTTATACCCTTTTTACCATTCAGATATCTTAAGGTTTTTACTCACAATACTACTTTTTCAAATCAACTTTTGTCATCATACTAAGCATCTCTGACTTTTTTGGTTTTTATCTTTCAAATTGATATGATGATAATAAGCAGTCTATTTTATAGTTTTGTGAGAATCATATTATAGTCTGTGTGTCCTTTGAAAATTTGGCAGAACAATATTAGGGTAGGTGGTTTACCTTCATTATTAACTTAATCCACCCATCAGTCCAACATATAAAATATTAATAAGTTTATTTTATTGATGATGAATATGAGTTTCAGAAAAGTTAATTAACTTTCCCAAGATTATATAGGTAACAAATGACAGTATCAAGACTTTATTACAGGTCTGGTTGACGGCAGAACTGTGATCTTACCCACCATAATTAAGTATTTCTTCATTGAAAATTTAAAAGTATGTGGAATTATAGGAGTCTCAACATTGTTGGAGGAAGGATAGACTAAATGTAAATAAAAAGGACGAGTAGAATTTTCCAAGTACTTGTTTGTGAGGGCCTGGACTATTGTAATAGCTACAGGTATAAAGATAGATATATGTGAACTATGATATGTATGACCCTGGATATTTGAGTGATCAACAAAATTGTGGTATTATGGGTTAAAATACATTGAATTCAATTGGAAGTGTTAGATTTTAGAGAAAAGATAACAATTTCAGTTCTCAAAACATTTAATTTCCAAATAATCTGGCTTCCAAAAGTTAACTCGATTAAGAAAGTTGACTAATTGTTAAATATTTACAGGCAAGAAGATAAGATGCAATCTCTGATATCAGTAAGACCTTTATTTTCCACATAATTTTCTTACATTTGTGAAAGACATTCATGATTGCACAGTTAAATTCCTCTTCCTAGCTTTCAAAACTTCCATAATATGATACGAGTCTATTAGAGAAAAATGAGTTTAAATCTTAATTCTGTCACATCCTAACTATGATGTCTCAGTCAAATAATTTATATTCTCTAAAATGTCTTTTCTTCATCTAGCAAGTGAACATTAATCTGAAATGAAGATAAAATGAAGTTACATATATGAAAATGTTTTCATACACAATAGAAATTATAAAGAGTTTTAATACAACATCATGTCTCCTATTACACACCAAGAAAAATCTCAATTTAGATTGATGGAATCCACATCTGTACCTTTTCTCATAATTATGTTCACTTTTCTTAGATTGTTCATTCTTATCCTATATACTAATACTTATTCCATCCATCCCCTATATCCATTTAACTGTGTAATCTTCTGACAATTTCTTAGTGTTGAACACACGCATACACACACACACACAATCTTTCTTTTTATTTAACTATGTGAAGTGAGGGTGTTTTGTTCTGTTCTGCACTTAAACTATAAAGTATCTGGAAGACAGGGTCACTTCTCTTTCCTAAACAAGGCTTAGTAAATACCAAAGGAATTGAATTACATCTCACTTAAATTTATTTTTATATTATAAAACATTACATTGTCTTTCATCTTCAGTGAATGGAGACTGTTGATATACAAATGGAATAATGTCTTCTCCTTAATAGATGATGTTCAATCCTCATTGCCTTCGCTCACAGAGTTTTGTTTGTCTTTCCTTTTTACTTTTTCCCATGAACTTTATCTACATGGTGGGTGATTAATGGATTTATAGCAATCTTTATCAGGAAATTTCCTACATGTCATCTATGCTGATGCTTTTTCTATCTTTAATAGATATTGGAAGTGTTTTGGCTATTAACATCAAGGGTAAATGCTGTCTCACTAAATATTACTCAATAGACCCCCAAAAGAATATGATTGGAATATATCAGAGAACATTAGATTTTCTTTAAATAATATAAATGAATCTATAGTCTTTCTATAGTGTCTAATTAATTCAATATAATAATGTAATGGATTGATTCACTTTACTGGTAATTGCTACACATTTATGAGTAATAAGATGACTAAAAACAATATCCTCTTCCTGTATGTATACTGAATGTTAAAATTTTAAAACCACCACCCAGAGCCAGGAAACACCACAATGATATGCAAATCAAAGCAGTTAATTTTGCTTGCAGCAAAGGTTAATGTGGCTAATTTGGGGGCTTCCTCCTCCTTTGATAGATAAAAATAGAATGCAGAACATTCAAGATATTCAAGATATATATAGGATATTCAAGATATTCTTGAATTCAAATAGAATGCAGAACATTCAAGATATTCTTAAAATTATTCAGATGTTCATATTTCACTTCTTTCCCTGTACTTTCAAGTGTTTCAGTGTCACTCTTACTATTCTTAGAATTAAACCATATTCACCTGAACTACGACATTTTCAAAAATTCGTATTCCTTCCTCCACTAAACACATTAAAATTATAGTAATATTTCAATAATTTCTGATGATTTGTGTGATTTAGTGTCTTGCTTCCTTCTTAATATGCACATTGTTAAATCATCATTCCCTACATAACTGGCTTGTAGGGCAGGAACTAACCTTAACCTATACAAAGCATTAGAATAATCACTCAAGGTAAAGGTGGTGTACATGGCATCATAAAAATACATTGGCATGGGTGTTTCACTGAATTAATCCAGGGACTTTTAAAAAATCCTGTCATTTAAGTAAATTCTTCATTTTAAGTGTGAAAGAATGGGTTAGTGTTTTTATTACTGTGTCTTAATGGAGTCCTGAATTTTGGAAACAGAGAAAACAATTTGCCCGTTCCCTCCCTCAACTATTACATAGTAGTTATATTTTTATTATATTTTATTTTATTTTCAAATTTAGCATATTATGGGGGTACAAGTGTTAACATTATGTATATTGCTTATGCTCCCCTCCCCCCTCGAGACAGGCCCACAAGCATGACCAAACCCCAAATGTTGCACATCTCAATCATTGTGTTTGCATACACCCATCCCCTCCTCCCCCCTCCCACCTGCCCGACACCCGATAAATATCATTCCTATATGTCCAATGAGGTGTTGATCCATTAATACCAATTTGCTGGTGAGTACATGTGGTGCTGGTTTTTCCATTCTTGAGATACTTCACTTAGTAGAATGGGTTCCAGCTCTATCCAGGAAAATACAAGAGGTACTATATAACCATTGTTTCTTAGAGCTGAATAGTACTCCATGGTATACATATACCACATTTTATTAATCCACTCATGAATAAATGGGCAGTTGGGTTGTTTATACAGCTTTGCAATTGTGAATCATGCTGCTATAAACATTCAAGTGGAGGTGTCTTTTTCATAAAGTGACTTTTGATCTTTTGGGTAGATGCTCAGTAGGGCAATTGCTGAATCAAATGGTAGATCCACCTGTATCGCTTTACGGTATCTCCATATTGCTTTCCACAGAGGTGGAACTAGTTTGCAGTCCCACCAGCAGTGTAGGAGAGTTTCTATCTCTCCGCATCCACACCAACATTTATTGTTTGGGAACTTTTTGATAAACGCCATTCTCACTGGGGTTAAGTGATATCTCACTGTGGTTTTGATTTGCATTTCCCTGATGATTAGAGATGTTGAACATTTTTTCATATGTTTGTTGGCCATTATTCTGTCTTCTCTTGAGAACTTTCTGTTCATGTCTTTTGCCCATTTTTGATGGGGTTGTTTGATTTTTTCTTGCTGATTTTCCTGAGTTCTAAATAGATTCTAGTTATCAGCCCTTTATTGGATATGTAGCTTTTGAAAATTTTCTCCCATTCTGTGCGTTGTCATTTTCTCTCTTGACAGTTTCTTTGGTTGTACAGAAGCTTTTTAATTTAATCAGGTCCCATTTATTTATTTATTTTTGTCGTTGCTGTGATTGCCTTTGGGGTCTTCTTCATAAATTCTTTGCCTAAGCCAATGTCCAGAAGAGTATTTCCAACATATTCCTCTAGAATTATAATAGTTTCACACCTAACATTCAAGTCTGTTACCCAGCATGAGTTGATTTTTGTGAGAGATGAAAGGTGTGTGTCTTGTTTCAGTCTTCTACATGTGGTTATCCAGTTTTCCCAGCACCATTTACTGAATAAGGATTATTTTCCCCAGTTTAGTTTTTTGTCAGCTTTGTCAAAGATTAGTTGGCTATATGAGGATGGTTTTATATCTGTGTTCTCTGTTCTGTTCCATTGGTCCATGTCCCTGTTCTTGTGCCAGTCCCAAGCTATTTTAATTACTATAGCCTTGTAGCATAGTTTGAAGTCTCATAAATTGAAACTTCCTATTTTGTTTTTATTGCCTAGCATTGGTTTTGCTATACGGGGTCTTCTCTGGTTCCATACAAAGCGTAAAATTATTTTTTCTATATCTGTGAAAAATGATGGTGGCATTTTGATAAGGATTGCATTGACTCTGTAGGTCACTTTGGGTAGTATAGACATTTTAAGAATGTTGATTCTGCCGACCCATGAGCATGGTATATGTTTCCAACTGTTTACATTTGGTAAATTCTCAGGATACAAAATCAATACACAGAAATCAGAGGCATTCATATACATCAACAACAGTAAAAATGAGAACCAAATCAAAGACTCAATTCCCTTCAAAATAGCAACAAAGAAAATAAAGTACCTAGGAATATATTTAACTAAGGAGATAAAAGACCTCTACAGGGATAACTATGAAATACTGAAGTTGTTACATTTTTAAAATTTCTTTTTTTTTTCTTTTTGGCATTTCAGTTCAAAGGTTTAACTTTACCAATTTATGTGTCTAGAGCAGCAGTTTTTATAGATATTCACTGAGGCTTCCAGATTGATTTACTCTTCAATGAAGTTCAATGAGGTAAATGTTAAGGAAAATACCTCTGCCAATTTTATTATTTGTCCAGATTTTTAGCTTTTTCTGCTCTTTTAGAGATTGGTGTATACTGATATGTAGAGAATGTGTTGGTTATTCATACACTACCAGAAAGCTATTTGGAAAAGTTGCTGTGAGAATGAAATATTTAAATGATGTAATATAAAACATAAAAATACATTGTATCATCCAAAGATTTATACATTTCCTTTTTTTTTTTTTTTTTTTTTTTCTTTTTGGAGACAGAATCTCATGCTCTGTTGCCCTGGCTAAAGTGCCGTGTCATCAGCCTAACTCACAGCAAACTCAAACTCCTGGGCTTAAACAGTACTTCTGCTTCATCCTCCCAAGTAGTTGGAACTACAGGCATGCACCACCATGACTGACTATTTTTTTCTATATATTTTTAATTGTCTATATATATTTTTTAATTTCTATTTTTTTTTCTATTTTTAGTAGAGACAGGGTCTCGCTCTTGCTCTGGCTGGTCTCAAACTACTGACCTCAAGCGATCCTCATGCCTTGGCCACCCAGAGTGCTAGTATTACAGGCATGAGCCACCGTGCCGGCCCAAATTCTTGATAAAAGTAATAAATATCCTTATGCACTAATATAAAGAAAGAGCTTCATAGAACAGTTCATTTCCTTCAATAGACTTATTAAATTCACCAAAGGTGCTTTCTGATACATTGGAACACAATAGATTGTTTAACTGGATATAAAAATATGACTACTGTAAAAAGCATTCTTATAAGAAGGTACTTGTGACTTTTGATTCAAAATGAAAGGTATTTTTACTTCTCCTTTCCCTCTCCACACCCATTGAAATGACATTAAAGGAAAATAAGAAAGAATCATAAAAGGTAATGAGAATATGGTAGGCATTTGGATAGAATTGAAGAATTAGTGGACAAAGATGGTGTTGAATTTTGGAAGAATGGAAAGGTCAGAGGATCATATTGACAGATCATCTTGAACAAAGTTAATGCCAGCTTAGAGCACTCACAAAAGAAGATTCCAGGAAAGAAGGGACTATGCTTCCAAGTGAAATTCTCCAGAATCAGCAGATAATGAAAAATGGAATTGAGCAGGGAAATATAAGTCAAGAGTTTTGATTAAAAAAATGATTACTAAAAGCTGTGTAGTTTGACCTGTGTTTCATGGTATTACTCCTCTTATCAGCATCTTCTCTTTTCTCTAAGTAATGACATTTGCCATCACATCAACCTAGAGAAATACTCTCCAAAGATATTGCGTTTGACAGGGGCTGGTGTTCCTAGTGGGCAGTTGGTGAAAGTGGAAACAACCTGCCTGTGTAATCTACTCTGCCTGCCTGCCAGAGAACTCTTCTGCCCACATGCATAGAGGTGGGCATTACTCCCCTCACTTATAATAGTGATTGCTGACAGGGAAGGATATCGTTATCATCTGAATTATCCAACTAGTCTTACAAGAAAATATAAACAGAAGACCAAGAATCATGAAGAAATTTAGGAAACTAACAAATGAGAGGGACAAAACTTTTTTTAAAAATTATGATTTTAGAAGAAGTATATATTTTTCAGGGAAGAGAAGAGAACTCAAAATATATATAGTTTGTTCTTTAAGAGATATTTGACAAGACATACATCCATAAAATAAAAACAGGCATCTATGTTAGAACAAACATAAGCAAGGAATAGTTCAAGAAAATTAAAATAAAATTACCAAAATTAACCAAAAAAGTATCAATATAAATTTTGTAGAAAAAGTTTGGCAAAATCTTTCATAACATACAGAAAACAGGAAACGAAGTAGGATATACTATTAAAAAGTTAGAAGACATTAAAGGCCAATATACAAGTGCTAACAACCATCTAATCAGGAGTTCCAGAGAGAATAGAGAAGGTAGAAAATAGTAGGAAGTAGCAATGAAATAAAAGAAAAACTTCAAGTATTGAAGAAAGAAAAAAAAAAAACTTAACAAAATGAAAGGGACCATTGAGTGATGAATATGATGGATGAAATGCAATAAAATCCTAGAAAAATCCTCACAAGATATAATTATACCAAGAACTGAGAGAATATCTAAAGACATCTAGAAGGAAAGAGACAAAACAAACACAGTAGATTATCTAGAAAGGAACAATGCAATGATTGTCACAAGACATCCAAGTCTTAAAAGACAATGGAACAATACATTAAAGCTTAGAAGAACAGTGATTGTGGATTTATAAGTCAATTTCCAGCCCAGAACCAGGCCTGACCAGCTGCAGAGCGCAGCACTAGTCCCACCTTCCCATGGATCCCACCACCTATCCCACCTAGAGTCTCTAATTGGGCTGACTGGTGACAGGCTTTACCTGCTGAACCCAGTTTATAAAGACTGGAATAGGTAACTTCTTTGTCATATGTGCAGACACCAATGCAAGGCTACAGGAATCACAAAAAATCAGTGAAACATGACATCACCAAAGAAATATTTTTAAAAGCTCCAGTAGCTGACAGTGTAGAAATGGAGATCTCTAAACTGCCTGACAAAGAATTCAAAGTAATCATCGTCAAGGAGTCAATACCCAGCCAAATTAATAAATAGGAGTGAGGATGAATTTTACAAAGTAAAAATACATTCAAGACTTAGTCATGAATTATTTTATTTTAAAAGATGCAATGTGTTTGTGATTATGCACCAAAAAATTAAAAGAGAAGAAATAAGACCTAAGAAACATGAAATTAAAGAGTATAATTATAATAAATTCTAGGATGATAACTGCATAGTAACATTAGTATAATGTTTCAGAATTGTGTTTGCTTGCTGGTGAGAGTCCTGATTATGATGACTAAAACACTCAATGTTTCTCTTTCTCATATTATGAGCAATGTTAAGGTAGTTGGCTACTGGCATTGTATCAACAGTGAAAATTCATTGTTCCCAAATGGCTTCTGGAGTACCAGCCATAACATTGGCATTCTGGGTGGAAACACTGAAGTAGAGGAAGAGGCAGAATATAGGTACCACCCAGCTAAGTAGTTCTTGGAAGCCCCACCCAGCTGCTTTTATTGAAATGCCACTGACCAGCCTTAGTTGTAAAAGAGATTCTATCTTATAACAAGAAGTAGGAAAATGACTTTGGGGACAGGCAACTAGAAACCTCTAACATACCTTAAAATCATTTTAATGCATCCAACAAATTATATTACTATGGTACTAAGTGAGCATTGACGGTGAAGAAAGCATATATTCATTTTATAAATAAGAAATAGAAAATCGATTAGTAATTTTAGGAAGAATAAAATCCCATACAAAAGAGTCATCATACACAAATAAAACAAAATAGCTCAAAAATATGCCATGAGTTTTTATGCAGTCTGTTAAAAGAGGATTCTTTGGACTTTAAATCTGGGCCCTTTCTTTTGAGAAGCACAGTTTTAGTGATGAAGAACTATGCCGAGTTCTCTATGAGTCTGAACCTGAATGTGAGCTAATATGTATATAATCCTCCTGTTTATTAATATTATATATTTTTTTCAGTTTTTATCATCAACCTATAAATAATGCATAGGACACTTTATTATAATTACAAAATAGATCATAAATACAATATGACTCGAGGATAGGAGGAGGGGAAATTAGAGGAAACATAAAGGCAATGACACATCTTATGTACTGAGGAGTCAAGCAGTACTGTCTAGAGTTGATGGTTCAATAATCAAATTTTAAATATACTATTTGTTATAAATCCAGGAAGAAGAATGGTTGAAAATGGAATATATAATTAACAAAAAATAGAAGGAAGAGGAAGGGTGTCAGGTAATACTGAGAATATGTTAAATCTCATACTTTTCATAGCTGATAGAAAATAAGTGCTATTTTATTATTATTTAGAATGCAAGCTCAGCTGCTGAAGCAAAGAAATGCCAAAGTAATGTTTTGTCTTCTCCCATCTAATAGTTTAATTAGTTTTTCTAGGCTAGTATGTTGGTTTGACAGAATCAAGAATCTAGGATATTTTAGCTTCAACCATCATAACTTTATTTCTAACCCATGGAATAAGAGAAAGCAGGAGAGAAAAACATATTCCTTGACGTTAAGGATATGACATTGAAATTTTTGTAGGACACTTCTCACATTCTATTAGTTATAGTCACATGACCACACCACTCTACAAGAAAAATATATAGAAATGTGGTCTTTAGATATGCATCAAGCAAAAAAAAAAAATGCTTTCACTGAAAAGAAGAGGAAAATGGATATAGAGATAGTTATCTATCACTGTCATTCTGTTTGAATATAATAAATCAAGAAATATAGGTATAAGCAAGTAATTTGCAGCAGTCCCCAACCTTTTGGGCACTAGGGACCTGTTTCATGGCCTTCCACTTCCTGCTTGAGCACCTCTATATGTCCTCCCCTCAAGTTTCATGGAAGATCATTTTTCCACAGGCTGGCCTGGGGGCGAGGAGACAGTGGCATCAGAGTGCTGCGGCACAGTCCCTAACAGGCTGTGGACTGATATCCACCTGAAGCCTGGGGGTTGGGGACCGCAGATTTGGAGTATAGTGCCAACCACAGATACTCTATAAGTACACATAATATTAATACAAATATGGTTACTTATGACGAAAGGGATGTGTGGGGAGAACCATTATTTTATTTTATTTTTTTACCTTTCTCTCACTTTAGGTTATATCCATGTGTTCTTACTTATAATAATGATAATGTAATAATAACAATCTGTAAATGTGTTTTTAATGGCAAAGGTCTATCACTTTGTTTAGATGGCAGGAGAAAATACCACCTACAGCAAAGAACAATCAGATTTTAGTAAAATAAAAAAAGTTTGAGTTTCCTCTTTGGAAAGCAATATGGAGATACCCCAAAGTGATACAAGTAGATCTACCATTTGATCCAGCAATTCCACTACTGGGCATCTACCCAAAAGATCAAAAGTCACTTTATGAAAAAGACGCCTCCACTCGAATGTTTATAGCAGCACAATTCACAATTGCAAAGCTGTGGAAACAACCCAAGTGCCCATCAATTCAAAAGTAGATTAACAAAATGTGGTATATGTATACCATGGAATACTACTCAGCTTTAAGAAACAATGGTGATATAGCACCTCTTGTATATTCCTGGATACAGCTGGAACCCATTCCACTAAGTGAAATATCTCAAGAATGGAAAACCAACACCACATGTACTCACCAGCAAATTGGTATTAATGGATCAACACCTAAGTGGACATATAGAAGTAACATGAATCGGGTGTCGGGAGGGTGGGATGGGGGAGGAAGGGATGAGTATATACAACCACAATGAGTAAGATGTGCAACATTTGGGGGATGAACATGTTTGAAGCTTTTACTCGAGGGGGAGGGGAGCATGAGCAATATAAGTAACCTTAACACTTGTACCCTCATAATACGCTAAAATAAAAAAAAAAAAAAAAAGAAGTGAAAGACAAAATGAAAAGATAGCTGTTGTGATTTTGGATAAATCAGTTATTCAAGAGAGAGAATTAAATAAAAGGTAGATAAAACATGTCCCGGGTCATTTCGTGACCCCTTGACTCTGAAGAGTGCTTCTGCGATTTGGAGATTTGACCTGTATCAGGTGGCTATGTGCTGGGGATTTAAAAATTTTGCTGTCTCCCTAAGATTACTTCCCAGTCTAATAGATTTCATGTATTAAAAATTAAGGGCTCATTTTCTATTTCAGGTACATTTTCATTTTCACAATTTAATTCCATTATTTTTAATTAGACAATTCAAATCACCTGTATAATTTCTATCTCTTATTAAGATTTTCAAATTCCTGTAGACAGTTTGTACAGAAATTCCTCAGAAATTATTTAGTCAAATGTACATATTATTTCTTCTTGATCTTTTCTCCTAAATTGATCCCTACAGCCACTCAATGTCAATGGTTTTAGGGGTTCTTTTCCTTTGTACTTATCCTAAAATGAATCTGTATCTACTTTTTCTTGAGAGTAACACATAAAGTTTCCTTCTTCTGTTATAGTGGTCTGAGTTAATTTTTTAAATATAGTGTGTGTGTCAATGCTTATGTGTGTTTTCATCTATGTCACTTGAGATACTAAAGCTGAGAGTCAATGATTTGAAGTGGGTAAAGGGATATTTAACTAGATAACTTTAAAGGTTCCTTTTAACCATTTAAAGGTTTTTTTTTAACCTACATGTTCCTGCAATTTTGTAATTTTATAAAAAGATAAATTATTTTTCATTTATAAACTGTGCAGCAAAGAAGTACTCTATCAAAAGAATTGCAAATGTTATATGCAAAGTATTTCCTGCATAATCTCCTAATATTTACTAATGTGAAAATATATATTTTGAACTATATATACAGTATTTGTGGATTATATTGTATTTTGTTTCCATCAATGGCTATTGTTTCATATATAAATGTCCATATACTTACTATTCATCTTTTTATCATTTAAAAGAATTAGGTATTTATCTGTTGTATTAGTACATTCTAGCTTGTGTAACCATTAAAATACGCAAATATTAACACTGCTGGTGGGACTGCCAATTAGTGCAACCAAACAGCTAGAAATAGAAATACCATTCGACCCAGCAATAGCATCGTTGGGCATCTACCCAAAAGAACATAAGTTTATTATATAAACATCTGCACCCGAATGTTTATGGCAGCACAATTTACTATTGCAAGGGCATGGAAATTACCCAAGGGCCTGTCAATTCATGAGTGGATAATTAAAATGTGGTATATGCTCACAATGGAATATTACTCAATCCTAAGAAACGACAGTGAGCTAGCACCGTTTATACTACCCTGGATCAAGCTTAAGCCCGTAATACAAAGCGAGAGGACATAAGATCTGGAAAATGGGCTCCACATGTACTTGCCATCAAACTGGTACTGACTGACTAAAACTATGGTGCTCAAAAATGGTTGTGTTCAACAGGGATTTGTGGGGGGAGACACACATCTTAAGGAAGTGGCGAGCATTGTGGGGGGGAAGGGATTACCTCTATCCCATTTTAGGGAGAGGTAAAGGTATATATTGTAACCAAGATGTCTGAAAAATATCTGTAATCGGGAACTGGGCAGGTGGAAGGGGGAGGAGGGGAAAAGTGTGTACTTACACATTGGGTTTGGTGTGCACCACCTGGAGGCTGAACACGCTAGAAGCTCTGGCATAGTGGGGTGGGGCAGTGGGGGGAGGGGCAAGATATGTAACCCTAACAATATTTGTACCCATATAATATGAAGTAATAAAAAAAAGAAAAAGCCGTTTTCCTTATTAACAAAATAACAACAATATATAGCAAGTGACTGATTCATTAAATAGAGAAATAAACTTGAATTCCGTACCAAGCTCAACACTAATTATTTGTAGAATGTTATAGAATGTGGAAATGACATCTTATACTCTTAATTTTCTTTTTTGGTTTGGAAAAACATCAAAATTGCATGGTTGACTATCTTGCAATGATGTGCTTCAGTATTTCATCCATTGTTGCTTTTTTTTTTTTTTTTTGGCTTGGGAGAGGAGACACCTGGAAAACAGTTTATTCCATAAGTAGCACTCGCCTCAAAGCCATCTATGAATTTGGGGAAGGGAGGGAACGGAAAACAGGCAATCCTTTGATGTTGCTCTACAATTATCTAGAAATTTAACATTTTTTTTTTTTAATTTCGGCATATGACAGGGGTACAGATTTTAAGGTTTCAATAAATGCCCTTTCCCCCCTCCCCCCACAAGTCTGAGTCTCCAGCATGACCATCCCCCAGACGGTGCACTTCTCACTAATTATGTATGTATATACCCACCGTCACGTCCCCCTGCCCAACACCCTATTGCTGTAGTACCTGTGTGTCCACTTAGGTGCTGCTCAGTTAATACCAGTTTGCTGGTGAGTATATGCGGTGCTTGTTTTTCCATTCTTGGGATACTTCACTTAGTAGTGTGGGTTCCAGCTCTAACCAAGAAAATATAAGATGTGCTATATCACTGTTGTTTCTTAGAGCTGAATAGTACTCCATGGTATACATATACCACATTTTATTAATCCATTCTTGGATTGATGGGCACTTGGGCTGCTTCCACAGCCTTGCAATTATGAATTGCGCTGCTATAAACATTCGTGTGCAGGTGTCTTTCTTGAAGAGTGTCATTGGATCTTTTGGGTAGATGCCCAGTAATGGGATTGCTGGGTCAAATGGTAGATTCACTTGTATCGCTTTAAGGTATCTCCAAATTGCTTTCCACAGAGGTTGAACTAGTTTGCAGTCCCACCAGCAGTGTAGGAGTGTTCCTCTCTCTCCGCATCCACGCCAGCATATGTTGTTCGGGGTCTTTTTGATAAATGCCATTCTCACTGGAGTTAAGTAATATCTCATTGTGGTTTTGATTTGCATTTCTCTGATGATTAGAGATGTTGAGCATTTTTTCATATGTTTGTTGGCCATTCGTATGTCTTCTTTATAAAAGTTTCTGTTCAAGTCCTTTGCCCATTTTTTAATAGGGTTATTTGATTTTTTCTTGCTGATTTTCGTGAGTTCTAAGTATATTCTACTTATCAACCCCTTATCAGATGCGTAGGATGCAAAAATTTTTTCCCACTCTGTAGGTTGTCTGTTTACTCTCTTAACTGTTTCTTTGGCTGTGCAGAAGCTTTTTAGTTTGATCATATCCCATTTATTTATTTTTGTTGCTGCTTTGATTGCCTTTGGGGTCTTCTTCATAAATTCTTTGCCTAGGCCGATGTCTAGGAGAGTGTTTCCAACATTTTCCTCTAGAATTATGATAGTTTCATACTTTAGGTTTAAGTCTGTTACCCAGCGTCAGTTGATTTTTGTGAGAGGTGAAAGGTGTGGATCTGCTTCAGCCTTGTACAAGTAGCTATCCAGTTTTCTCAGCACGATTTATTTAAAAAGAATTATTTTCCCCAGTGTATATTTCTGTCTGCTTTGTCAAAGCAGATTAGATGGATATATGAGGATGGTTTTATATCAGGGTTCTCATATCTGTTCCACTGGTGAATATTCATTTTTTTTTTTTGCCAATACCACATTGATTCAATTACTACAGCTATGTAGTATAGTTTGATATCTGGCATATTAATACCTCCCATTTGTTTTTGTTGCCTAGAATTACTCTTGATATTCAGGGTCTTCTTTGGTTCCATGTGAAGCGTAAAATTATTTTTTCTATATCTGTGAAGAATGCTGATGGGATTTTAATAGGTATTGCATTGAATCTGTAGATCAGTTTGGGTAGTATAGATATTTTAATGATGTTGAGTCTGCCGATCCACAAGCATGGAGTGGATTTCCATCTGTTTACATCCTCTGCTATTTCCTTCCTCACTGTTTCATAGTTCTCCCTGTAGAGGTCTTTTACCTCCTTGGTTAAGTATATTCCTAGGTACTTTAATTCCTTTGTTGCTATTGTGAATGTAATTGAGTCTTTAATTTGGTTTTAAATTTGTTTGTTGTTGGCATATATGAATGCCTCTGATTTCTGTGTATTGATTTTGTATCCTGAGACTTTATTAAATTCATTTATCAGTTCCAGGAGTTTCTTGGTTGAATCTTTGGTATTTTCTAAATATAATATCATATCATCAGGAAACAGTGAAAGCTTGATCTCTTCTGCCCCAATTTGGGTACCTTTAATTCCACTTTCATGTCTGATTGCTATAGTCAGGACTCCTAGTACTATGTTGAAGAGAAGTGGAGATACTGGGCAGTCTTGCCTTGTTCCAGTTCTAAGTGGGAATGCTTCTAATTTTTCCCCATTCAGTATAATGTTGGCTATGGGTCTGTCATATATGGCTTGTATCATTTTTAGGTATGTCCCTTCTATGCCTGTTTTATTAAGTGTTATTATGTTGAAAGGGTATTGAATTTTGTCAAAAGCTTTTTCTGCATCTATTGAAATAATCATATGGTCTTTGTTTTTCATTTGGTTTATGTGGTAAATTACATTTATAGATTTGCGTATGTTGAACCATCCCTGCATCCCTGTGATGAAGCCAACTTGGTCGTGTTAGATTATTTTCTTGATAAGGACCTCCTTTTGGATATCTAGGATTTTGTTGAAAATTGTTGCTTATATATTCATAAGGATTATTGGTCTGTAGTTTTCTTCTTTTGTTGCATCCTTTCCTGGTTTGGGTATCAGTGTTATGGTTGTTTCATAAAAGGTTTTTGGGAGGTTTTCATTCTTCTTGTTGTTGTGGAATAACTTGTGCAAGATAGGCACCAGTTCTTTGTAAGTGTGGTATAATTCGGGTGTGAAACTATCAGGGCTGGGACTTATCTTTTTAGGAAGATTTTTCATTGCTGTTTCTATTTCGGCTTTTGATATTGACCTGTTCAGAAATTCTATTTATTCCTGGTTAAGCCTAGGGAGGCTGTGTGTTTTTAGAAATTTGTCCCTTTTCTCCACATTTTCCAGTTTGTGTGCATAAAGGTTTTTGTAGTATTAGTAAACTATACCTTGTATCTCCTTGGGATCAGTAGTGATATCTCCTTTTTTATTCCTGATGGATATTATTAGAGATTTTTCTTTTTTGCTTTTCATTAGTCTAGCCAAAGGCATGTCAATTTTGTTTATTTTTTCAAAGAGCCAACTTTTTGTTTTATTAATCATCTGTATAGCTTCCTTGATGTCAATTTCATTTAGTTCTGATTTGATCTTGTTAATTTCACTTCTTCTTCTGGGTTTGGGTTGGTCTGTTCTTCTTTTTCCTGCTCTTCAAGTTGATTCATTAAATTGTCCATTTGCGATCTTTTTGACTTTTGATTTTAGCCGTTTATGAAAGTAAACTTTCCTCTCAGTACTGCTTTAGCTGTGTCCCAGAGGATTTGATAACTTGTCTCTCCATTGTCATTTTGTTAATTTTTTTTATTTCCATCTCAATTTATTCATTTATGAAGTAATTATTTAGTAGAAGGTTGTTTAATATCCACATTTTTGTTTATAAATGTGAGTTTCTGTTAGGGTTGATTTCTACTTTTATTACACTGTGATCTGAGAAGATACATGGTATTATTTCTATTTTTTTAATTTTTGAGACTTATTTTGTGTCCTAGGATATGGTCAATCAAAGAGAATGTCCCATGAGCTGATGAGAATAATGTATATTCAGTGGATTTGGGGTAGAATGTCCTGTAAATGTCAGTCAGACCCAATTGTTCTAGAGTTTTGTTTAAGTCCATTATTTCTTTATTAATTTTCTTTTTGGAGAATCTATCCCATGCAGTCAGTGGGGGGTTGAAATATCCATTTATTATGGAGTTGCTATTTTTCAATTTGTTTAGATCCAGTAAGATTTGCTTTATGAATCTGGGTTTACCTATGTTGGGTGCATATATATTTTAAATTGTTATATATTCTCGTTGAACTATACCCTTCACCATTATATAATGACCCTCTTTGTCTTTTACTACTTTTGTTGGTTTAAAAACTAAATGATCTGATATTAGAAACTCCACACCAGCCTACTTTTGGCATACACTTGCTTGAAATACTGATCTCCACCCCTTTACTTTTAGTCTACATGCATCCTTGCAGGTTAGATGTGTGTACTGGAGACAGCAGATACTTGGCCTGTATTTTCTTTTCCATTCATCCAGCTTATGTCTCTTGAGTGGAGAGTTTAAGCCATTCACATTTATCGAGATAACTGATAGGTGAGGCAGATTACTGTTCATTCTGTTAAATTTGATGGTGTTGCTTTGATTTCACTCTTGAGCCATGGTAATATCTCGCCTTTAATTTTTAGGTTTTGAGTGTTTTTATGCCTGTGAGCATTTATTATGCTGTTCCTTGCATAACAGTATTTTGAGTACTTCTTGTAGGGATGGTCTTGTCTTATTGAATTATCTCAGACTTTGCTTATCTGAGAATGTCTTAATTTCTCCTTCATGTATAAATATTAGTTTTGCAGGGTACAAGATTCTAGGCTGGGCATTATTCTGTTTCAAAAGAGTTTGAATGTGGCCCCAATCTCTCCTTGCTTGTAATGTTTCAGTTGAGAAATCTGGCGTTATTCTGATCTGTTTTCCTTTGTATATAACTTGCTTCTTTCTCCTAACAGCTTGTAGGAGGGTCTCTTTGGTTGATATTTTTGTCAGTCTGATGACTATGTGTTGTAGTGTTTTCTTGTTTGCATTGTATCTCCCAGGATTCCTTTGGGCCTCTTGTATATTTATTTCTAAGTTTTTGGCCAGACCTGGGGTATTTTCCTCAATTATTTCTTCAAATAGCTCTTCCAACCCTTGGGTTTTTCTTCCTCCTTCTCCGTAATCCAGTGGACCAGCAGGTTATTTTTCTTCATATAATCCCACAATTCTTGTAAGCTTTGCTCATGTCTCTTATTTTTCTGCTCTATCGCTGTGATTAACTTATTTGATTTGAAAGTGTTGTCTTCAATCTCTGAGATTTTTTCTTCTGTTTGGTACACCCTATTGTTTTCCACTGTGTTTTATATTTCCCTGAATAAATTCTTCTTTTCCAGGAGATCAGATTGATTTTTCTTTGAGATCTCTATTTCCTTAGTGAATTTTTGTTACAAGTCCTCAATTTTCTTTGTGGTTTCTTTGTGTTGGTTATCTGTTTTTTCTTGCATATCATTGAGCTTTCTTACAATCCTATTTTGGAATTCTTCTTCTGTCATTTTAGTGTTTTGGGTTTGTTCAGTCTCCATTTCTTGAGAATGGGTGTATCTCTTAGGGCTAGTGTTCTCAGTTTGATACTTTGAAGTTCCAGAATTCTTTCACTGAGCCCTCCCCATCTGGATCAAGTGTTGTTATTTCCTATGCTGCCCAGGCGTCCTCTCTTCTATAGTTTCTTCATCAGCCACTGGGGGGAGCTCTTCCACCACACTTGGAAGGTACCCCTGATGGGAGGGATTAATTGTGCAGCCTATTGTGGCCACTTGAGAGGGGTTTGTTCCTTGACCATGGTCCTGACTATTGGCTTCTGACCAGGGGATGAGATCCAGCACCAGCATTTTGAGCAACTGGGTGACCTAAACTGTTCTGGAAAGCATAGTCTTTTATACTGCCCACTTAGGAACTGCACACAGGCCCAGCAGATTCTCCCTAGATCTAGGGGAGAGTGGCTTTTCTTGCCTCACCACACCTCCAGGGGTGGAGCCAACCACTTTTGGCAGAAGAGATGCAGGCTAGGGGGAGGAGGTAGCTCCCCAGTCTGCCCTGCGTCTCGGTGCCCTAGTGGCTGTAACTCCCCTTGGCATTAGTCTTCTCAGTTATTCGTTGATATGTTTCTTTTTTTTTTTTACATTTTAATTATATTCATTTATTCACTTTTACTCTTTTTCTTATTTAATAACCTAAGACTTCTGTTTTGACGAGATCATATGTTTCTTTATTACAGAACTTGTGAGAGCCTGTAGCATGTGCATTTACATTATGAATCTTTCATGCAAAACTTAATCCCGGCCGGGCGCGATGGCTCAGGCTTGTAATCCTAGCACTCTGGGAGGCCGAGGCGGGCGGATTGCTCAAGGTCAGGAGTTCAAAACCAGCCTGAACAAGAGCGAGACCCCGTCTCTACTATAAATAGAAAGAAATTAATTGGCCAACTAATATATAGAAAAAAATTAGCCGGGCATGGTGGCGCATGCCTGTAGTCCCAGCTACTTGGGAGGCTGAGGTAGCAGGATCACTGGAGCCCAGGAGTTTGAGGTTGCTGTGAGCTAGGCTAATGCCACGGAACTCACTCTAGCCTGGGCAACAAAATGAGACTCTGACTCAAAATAAATAAATAAATAAATGAATAAATAAATAAATATAAAACTTAATCCCATGGCAACAATAATTTTGGTTGCCTTTTTTATTGTTATTTGTTTGGAATAGGCACGCAGTGCCCATCAAGTAGATAGTGCTCAATAAATATAGCTTGAATGAATAAAATCATGAAATAAACTTTCATCTTTTGTCCTTCTAGATGAGATTTTCAACTCAGGGACACAAAGAAACTCAAGGGATGTGAACATATAACAATGTTAAATATATAAGCATGGTTTTTAAGTTTGAACGCACACACACACACACAACAGCAACAACAACAACAGCAACAACAGTAGATAACATTTCTCTAGCTCTATGTTAAGGGAAAGTCCATTAACCGATATGTCTACATTGAAAGTAATATTCAAGTACTCCTTAAATATCACTCTAGTGGTAACTACAAACACATATTTTACCTGAGTAAATTGTTAACTGAAGTAATGGAAGCTATATAGACAAAGCAAATGAAACAGAGTTTATCAAGAAGTCCTTACTGTATTTTCTTTATATTTTCTCCAAAATGCTTAACATGGAAATACATTTATATTTGCCAAAATCTTGCTCAGCTTAACTATACCCAGATAGGAATTTGACAAATGTATTTGAGACCAGTCTTGGCCTAAAGGAAATGAAGTTTCTAGTTCAGAAAGAAATGTGACTTTGGTATTTACTTCATTTATTTTTTTATGGTAGATTTCTCTCCAGTGAATATTGCTATAGAAAGTTGTCTAATGGCTTTGGATAACACAAGGGTTTCACTTTGTGTGAAGATTCAGAGATATTGATAGTGGCTCTTGGGAATTATGTGAAGATAAGGAAAGGCGGGCAAGTTTGATTATTGATGTCTGTCCTGGGTGCAACCTTAGCAGTGCTGATATGCAAGCTAGATAACAGCCATGACAGCTATATTTTCTCAATCTAGGACCTAGACGTGAAGTCATTCTAACCCCTTAGTCTTTTTCCCAAAATTATAACTGAAATTTTCAGCCTATTTGTCTTCATTTATCATTTCAAATTATAGAAAGGATAACAAATAAAACTCTATATGTTATAAACACAAAGACCATCCATAATTCCATTATTATATCTTCTAAATGTGCAAATTTATTTCTTGTATTTGTTAATCTATTAAAATTTTTACATAGTTGTATATGGATCATTTTCTTTTTTGTTTTGTTTTTTCTTTCCTCAGTTTCTACTTCTGTATGGTTCATTTTCTACGCTGTATTTTTATATTAATTTATCTTCTAAATGTTTCCTTTTTGCCAAATAGTCTCACAAACTATTGTTTAAATGGCTAATTTTCCACTTTCTGCATTGTTGTTCTGTCATTAGGTAAGTCCATCTAAATAAATTTTAGGATGATATTACTTAGAATCCTAACTAAACACAATAACTTTTCCTTTACTGTTTATACTTCAGTTTGTTTCTAAAAATCAATGACATTTCAGTAAAGTATTTGAAGAAGCAAAACATTTTACACCATCAGGATGACTTAATCCTGAATATATATGTACACACACACACACACACACATATATATTTCTAAGTATGATTTTGGAAAATTGCTGATCACATTTTCATTTTTAGAGTTATTGAAAACCTGTTTATACAAGGCAAATATAATGTCAGTGTTTACAGGTGTCCTGTTTGTTCTCAAATCTGATCTCTCTTTTAGATGGACCTAAACAATTGTAGAACAAATGCAGAAGTCTAGATCTTAAAATATATTTGGGCAACCCTTTATTCCAAACCAAGCCTGGCATTCCTGGTCTTCCATAATCTAGCATAAGGTCCTTATTTCACCTGATTCCCACTACGTCCCTGTATGAATTATTTACTCAATGAAAAAAACCTGCTCAGTGTACCCCAAACACTGAATGTTCATCCATCTTCATTTCTATGATTATGCTACTTTCCCTGACTTGGAATCTTCCTTATTTCATTAGGCTTGTTGGAATCTTACTTATGCTTGAAGTAGCAGAATTTCCAGAAAATTTTCTCTGATTAACCCAACCTTTAGAGACAGTGCTCTTCTCTTATTTGCCTCAGGGGGAGTTTAACTCTGTTACTCTTCAGTTTGATAACTTTTTAAACTAGGTCACAGTATCCTGTAGGGCAAAAACTAAAAATCCTGGCATTGACCTATGCTAATTTAGTGACTTGCTGTCAATGAACCCCAAACTCTGAAGTAGGATCAATGATTATACTTCCTGGCACAACGTAGGAGGACATTTTATTCAACCATTATGAGTGTGTCTCAAGCATGGTGGACCAATATTCTTCTACTTTAGATGGATTGTAATACTTTCTATGAAGAAGTACAACAGTTACATCTGTGTTGGCTGTTCTATTAGCACTCTGGAGAGTGTTAGTCTTTTAGTACCAGAAGATTAATAGAGTGAAATATATGTTTTCTTCTTTCCTTTTTAATGAGGGATCTGTTTCCAATAAAATGACAGCATACTTAGGCAGCTGAACAGCTGCTATAATGACGATGGGCTAGCATCACTCACAGCAACTATAACCGTCAATTGGGTAGCAGCAGTGATTCTGCCAAGTACAGATAAAAGTTACTGAAATTAACAAAAATTAAAGGTACTGCCAAAAATGTAGGGCTCAATAATTAGTTTTAGATGTAATGTTTCTCCAGTGAAATTTTCCCTAACCTCTAAATTTATCATCTGTAAAATCTTCTATGTAGATTTCCTTTTTTACTTTTTTTACACTGAACCGCACTGAGTTACAACTTTTCTCTCACTATAGGAAAGGCTATTGGACCTGTGTGAAATTTTTGTGACTGCAGCTGAGGCCGGCTAACTTGAGTCAGAAAGATGTAGGAGAGTGAATATTTATATATAATTTTTTCAGAAAAACATAGATTCAACTGCTGACAACCACACCCATGAAACACTTCTACCGTGGAGATCTCCCTCTCACTGTTTTATGAGTGTCCCTGGAAGAACTAATTTGTTCCCAAGTCTTTTCACTTTTCTGCACCAACATTCCTGATTAGACATGTTAGGGCATAAGATGGAGGGTTTCACATAGTGATTTTTGTGTGATGCCCTCTACAATGGAGGGAACTGCTCATTTGGTGAGTGTTCCTTCTTTCTTATATTCAAAAGTTGAATAATGTTTCCTTGAAAATCTCTTATAATGCCAAGTCTTTGTTAACTCTTCTTTTCAAATAAATGTGGACATTAGCAACGGAGGTCAGAAGACCAGCTGAAGCTCCAAGCCATTGTTTATTGACTAGTAAATTGAAGAGGTTGAAATACGTCTTTCAGGTTCTTTACTTCCTACTTTCATTACATATAGTGCAATGGAGAATTTGAGTATGAATAATCTTTCATTGTGAATTATAATGGAATAATGAATAAAGGAAGAAATCTGGGAGTTTTCTGTACACCATACATTGCTATATATACAAATACTACATTAGCGTTTTAGTTGGTAACCTTGTCATGGTGGTATCTTGTATAAGTTATCAAAGCTATGATGTGTCAGCCTTTGCAATTTAATATATAACAAGAATGGTTATTTGAGTTTCATACTGGGGGAAAAGATGGAAAAAAATGATGATCTCCCGATAGATCCGGATGGCCAAGAGGCATACAGCATCTGGTGTCCTTATTAGAACCAGAGGCCTAAGTTAAATACATTCACATATGAGGTCCACAACTTAGATGCTACCTAATTACATAATTATTATATCATTTAATATTATGATTTTTATTAAATGAAGTATGAATAGAAAAATCATCAAAACTAACAACATTAAAAACATTTTGCATAGCGACACCAAATATTTAAACTGAATGACAGAAATGAATATGTAAGAAATCTAATTTTCATGCAGTTCCTGAGGCTGATTTATGCTTATTTCCAAATGCAGCATGTAGGAACTGGTTTAGTTATTTAATTGGGAAAGCATAACAGAAAATTTGGAAAGGAGATGAACAAAGCAGTGTTTGGAAAATTTTATGCTATAAATTATGTTTAAAAACAAACATTTCAGCAGTTTCTTTACTGTTTATAGTCTTTTGCCTCATGTGTCTAGAAGTAAATTTTGGTGAACATCTGCCTATCATTAGACACATTAATGGGCTCAATGACAGTGTGCTGGATGCCTCATATATAAATTGTATAGGCATAGAATCAAATTATTTTACTGCTTCTGTGTGGTCAAAGGGAGAGGTAATACATATTTTTAAAGTCAACAATATTAGTAGTCATACATATGTGAAAGACTCATTTTCCATAGAAATCCACTGACCACTTTCTCAAATAATATTTGCATTTTGTACATATTCTTTGCAATAATAGTATCATCATGGCTCGAACTAGTGGCACAAACCCAATTTCTGAAAGGTTCCAAACTCAGTACTCCTTACTATTTTATTCATGTTAAATAATGGTAAAGCAGAACATAATAGAAGCATGATAACATGCTTTGGAATGCATTTATGAAGTAGTCCTAGTTTTGTCAGATTAGAGATATGGGGGAGAAAGTTTAAACAGTTCACCTGAGGCTATGCTGCCATAAGTAGCAGAATAAGGACTTCACTTCTGGTTTGTCTGACTTCAGTCATGTACTCTTTCTAATGGCCATATATTCATGGAACTCATCTTTTAAAAGATTGTAATAATCCAAGAAAATATCCTATTTGCCTGATCTAATGTTCAATGAATTGACCAGTTTAAATCTGTATTGACCCAGCCTACTGTCATATATTCAGAACAAAATCCACCTTCAGCTCTAGACCTATATAAACTGGCCACCAATACTAGTCAGATGCACAAACTGTCATTTCAACCTTCTGCTGAGGTTTTACTCTGTGCCCTGACCTAGTTAATTCACTGTGTTTCTTTATCAGTTTGGAATGATTCAAAGACAGATAATTGCAAAATGATGACTTAGTAAAATGTGTTCCAGTTTCATTGCTTTATTGTCTATCAGTTCCTAAGAGACTGTTGAACTTTATAACTACTTGGAAACATTTCTAATTCTTGAAATATAAACTGATGATAAGATGTTTTTGTGACAGAAAATTGCCAAATGTTTTCTGAACCTAAAGAGTTCACATTCATGTTAGTTCTTAAGTCATATTTCAGAATCAAGGCCTTTAAATATTTTAAGTATCTAAAATATTGTTTTAGATACAATATTTCCTTCGGAATTCTGCATGCCAAATGTACAGGATTCATTGACTCATTCATTCAGCCAGGCCATAAAAATCTACTCAGGGCCTATGGTTAAGAAACTCATTGTTCTTGTGATCTAATATATGTATTAAGGAATGTCATAGAATAAGAAATTGACCAGTCCACATTGCATAAATAATCTGCAAGCAATGGCTTTATTGCTCTAATACTGCAGGAAACATGTCCACATAAGTCATGAGGGAATCTTTCAAGTGAGCTAATGAGGCACAGTTTTTCATATACAAATTGGGCAGGCAATTTTAAGTTTTGTTACATCAAACAGCATGCCACTTACTTGAGTCTTAATAAACAACTGTGTGTGTGTGTGTGTGTGTGTGTGTGTGTGTGTGTGTGTGTGTATGGCCAATAAATTAATAAAGATAAAAGTAGGATCTCATATGGCTGGGTAGCTTGGACACTTTTTGTTTGATAGACTTCTGTTCTTGGTAGGAAAAGTGAAGAAATAAATATATATTTATAGTATTTGGCCTTTTCTCTGGTTTGGCCAGTTGGGCCATTGGGGAAGTTTTCTGGACTAGAAATGAAGATTATCTTCAACCCCTTTTTCTCTTGTCTGTTTTAAGCAACCTATAGCTAGCCTTATGAATTTCATAATGCTCACTATTGAGCGCCAAACCTTTTGTTTTGAGAGGGACAATAATAATAAGTCTTTTCTTCCAGAGTATGCAGTGTGGTGCAGTGGCAAGTGTTGGGGATTGGAAATCAGACTAACCTCTAGTTAGTCTACTAACTAGCTCACACACAAGCTGTGTTACTCAACTGTTTTAGCTCTCACTTTAACTATAAAATGAGAAGTTTAAATGATAAACTAGGTAACCTTGGGCAAGTTATTTAACCTCTGTTTGTATCAGTGTTTTAGTTTGTAAAATGAAACTAGTAATATGACCAACTCCAAAGGTTGCTGTGAGGAGTAAATATAATTCACTTCCACTGATAATGGAAGGTCCAAAATACTTTCTTTGGTGCTTCTACAAACTCATGGGCCCTTTATTAATCATCCCTAGTCTTTTTTATCATGTTTCCACTGAATTAATTAATGTCAGGATTGCTTCTGTATCCTACGTGTGTTGTCTCTGTTTCATGACAAATCAATTTGGATGTGGAGCTCAGCCCTTTGCGTGACTTTTTCAAAATAAGCACAGAAAACACAGAGAGACATGACATCTTTGTGTATCTGTCAGACTCAACTGAAGGTGGTAAGAAGTGCAGGAATTTATGCCTAAAGCATGAAAATGACTTGGAATATTAGTTATCCATGTTCTTAGGAAAAGTTCATTCACTATTTCTACAACTTGAGCTCTACTTTCTCCTCTTGAATTCCCGGTTGTATTCCTTGGATTTACACATAATACTCATTCTGCAATACAGAAAAAGAATGCTTTCATCAGCCTCAACTACAAACACTGCTCCCAACCCACCCATGCATATACATTACTGGTCTTATATAGAAGGACCTTCATTTTCTTAATTCATTTTTTAAAATTCAGAATGTTATAGGAGTATAAATATTTTGGTTACATGTATCGTTTTGTACAGTATGAGTCAATGTTATAGTGTGTCCATCACGCAAACAGTGTGCATTGGATTAGTTAGGTGTGAATTTTCTCAACCACCCTTCCCCTCCCATCTGCTTGATTTCCACTGAGTTTTACTTCCATGTATTCATATAAGTGTTGATCGATTAGCTCCATTTAATATTGGACACATGGTGTATGTTTGTTCATTCTTGTGATACTTAACTTAGAAGAATGGTCTCCAGAGTCATCCAGGCTGTTACCAAAGGTAGTACTTCAACATTTTTTATGGCTGAGTAGTACTCCATGGTATGCATATACCACATTTTATTAATTAACTCATGTATTGATGGGCACTTGGATTGATTCCACATTTTTGCTATTGTGCATTGGGCTGCAATAAACATTCTAGTGCGAGTGTCTTTTTTAAAATTGACTTTCCTTCCCTTTGGTAAATGCCCAATAGTAGGATTGCTGGATCAAATGGTAGGTCTACTTTGAGTTCTTTGAGCTATCTTCACATTGCTTTCCATAGAGGTTGTACTAGTTTGCAGTCCCACAAGCAGTGTATAAGTGCTCTTTTCTCTCTGCATCCATGCCATCATCTGTTGTTTTGGGACTTTTTGATAAAAGTCATTCTCACTGGAGTAAAGTCATGTCTCATGGTGGTTTAGATTTGAATGTCCCTGATTATTAGAGGTGTTGAGTGTTTGTCATATGTGTATTGGACATTAGTCTTTCTTCTTTTCCAAGTCTTCTGTTCATGTTTTTGCCCACTTTTTAATGAGGTTGTGTGACTTTTTCTTGCTGTTTTGCTGGAGTTCTTTACAGATTTTGCTTTATTGGATGCATAGCATGCAAATATTTTTCCCATCCTGTAGGTTGTCTGTTTGCTCTATTGATTGTTTCTTTGGCTGTGCAGAAGCTTTCTAATTTAATCAGGTCTCATTTATTATTTGTGTTTTTGCTGTGATTGCTTTTGTGATCTTCTTCATAATTTCTTTGCCTAGGCCAATATCTATAAGAATTTTTCCAACGTTTTGTTCCAGAATTCTTATATTTTCATGCCTTAGATTTAAGTCTGTTATCCATAATGAATTAATTTTTGTGAGTGGTTAGAGGTGTGGATCCTGTTTCAATCTTCTGCATGTGGGTATCCAATTTTCTCAGCACCATTTATTTAATAGGAATTCTTTTCCTCAGTGTATTTTTTGTCTACTTTGCCAAAGATAAAATACCTAAGAATATATCTATCCAAGGAGGTTAAAAACCTCTACAGGGAGGACTATAAAACTCTGAAGAAATAAATTTCAGTGGATGCAAACAAATGATAAAACAATCATGCTCATGGATCGGCAGAATCAACATTGCTAAATGTTTATCCTACCTAAAGCAATTTATAGACTCAGTGAAATCCCATTAAAATCAAACAACCCCATCAATAAATAGGCAAAGGACATGAACAAAATCTTTTCAAAAGAAGACAGAATAATGGCCAGCAAACATAAAAAAGTGCTCAACATTTCTAATCTTTAGGGAAATGCAATTCAAAACCACAATGAGATACCACCTAACTCCAGTGAGAATGGCCTTTATCAAAAAGTCCCAAAACAATAAATACTGGTGTGGATGTGGAGAGATTGGAACACTGTTACATTGCTGGTGGGACTACAAATTAGTATAACCCCTGTGGTAAGTTATTTAGAAATATCTCAAAGAGCTAAAAATGAAAATACCATTTGATCCAACAATCCCACTACTAGGCATCTACCCAAGGGAAAAAATAAGCATTCTATAATAAAGACATCTGCACTTGAATGTTTATGGTAGCATAATTCACAATTGCAAAGATGTGGACACAACCCAGTGCCCATCAATATGTAAGTGGATTAATAAAATGTGGTATATGTATACCATGGAATACTACTCAACTACAAAAAACAATGGTGAACTAGAACTTGTTATATTATCTTGGATAGAGCTTGAGCCAATACTTCAATGTGAGGTATCACAGGAATGGAAAAACAAGCACCACATGTAATCACCATCAGATTGATACTAAGCGATCAACACTAAGGTGCTCACATGGTAGTAATATTCACTGGGTGCCGGTCAAGTGGGGGTGAGGGGGTGGATAAACTCAGAACTAATGGATGTGGAGTGCACTGTATGGGGGAATGGCCCACTTGTAGCCCTAGCTTAGGCAAGGCAAAGGCATTATATACAACCAAAACATTTGTACCTCCATAATATTCTGAAATAAAAAAAAAACCACACAAACAAAATAAAATAAAATACTAATGTCATTTTTTTAAAATTTAGACAAAATAATTATATGCTTCATATGGAACCAGAAAAGACCTCACATAGCCAAAGCAACCTTAAGCAAAAAGAACAAATTGAGAACTATCGATTTACCAGACTTGAAGCTATACTATAAGGCTATATAGTAAGAGAAACAGCATGGTACTTGCAGAATAACAGAGACATAAACCAATGGATCAGAACAGAGAACCCAAATATAAAACCATCCTCATATTGCTATCTGATCTTTGAAGGACCTTAATTTTTAAAGGGTCTTTCCTCCTTTAAAGTAAGTGTCACCAGTCTCCTTTGCTGTTTAGCTTGCTCCCCAAACCCCAGGGGCTGCACATTTCTAAAGGACAGACATTTTATTGTATTTTTTTTAATCCCATTCTTAGCACCATGCCTGGTATATACTAGCACATAACCAATTTTTCTTTTTTCAAGACTATATATGCTTAGATGCTTTATAAACTCATGTTTTTCACATTTATTTAGAGTAATGGAAAACACTTAAATAAGAGTTGTAATGTGTATATAGCATTGCTTGTTGCCTAGCAACATTCTCAGTATTCCATATAAATTTAGTGCACTCGATCCTCAGGGCAAACCAATGAAGCAGGTGGCATTGCCAGATCCATTATACAGACAGGACAACTGAAGCACAGAGAGTTGGGTAACTTGTGTTAGATTGCACAGTTTATATGGAAAAACTGGATTTGAACCTAGGCCTTTGAGTTCTGAAGTTCATGCTCTTAAATCCTAGATTATACTTCCTCTCTGTGACATAGTCATAAAAAAGTCACTTATCAACAAAATGAAGTAAGTTTACAATTTTATAAGCACTGTATGCCCAATATCTATTATTCTGATTAAAAAGGAACAAACACACTGTGTCCAAGTATACATGTTTGAGTAAATGAAGGGTTTTATTGTTTGTGTGTTAGTTGGTTGGTTTTTGTTTTTTGCAAAGAATATTTTAGATGGAGGGGATCATGAACACCATGTATTTTAATCCCTTTCAATTCAGCTAATATAAATGAATTGCCTTCTATGTAACAAGAAAATCCACTTGTGTTATCTCATTGAATGTTTGCAACAACCACATGCCTTAGCTACAATATTATTGTCAGTTTAGGAGCTGATGTTATGCTGGAGTGTGTTAATAGTACTGTCACATGGAGGCAAGATTATTTCACATCTGTCCTCTGGGACATGATATTATCCTTATCACTAAGCAGAAATGTCAGCAGTTTTGTCATAAAGCAGCACAGAATAAAAAAGGTGGAAATCCAGAGATTATGAATTATTATTTGGAATTGAATGTTTCTTTTTTCAGATGAGAAAGTGTATCAGTCCTTAAAACCATCATTTGTGTAGATAAGTAGTATAGTATGGTGATTAAGACCTTGGCTCCTGGATTCAAACTGTCTGGTGTGAATCTCCACTTGACTTTACTGTTGTGGGACCTTGGACAAGTAATATAGTCTCTCTGTGCCTCAATTTTCTCAGCTCCAAAATGAGGATAGTAATAGGATAAATCGCATACAAATGTCATGAGGGTTAAATAATTTAACATATGCAGAGTGTTTAGAATAAGGTCTGAAAGGAGCAAGTGCTTAAGAAATGTTAGTTGTATGAAAAAAATATACCTGATCTCTAAAATCCTCCTGGATGGTTCTAAATCTTCAATGTTTCCAGAATATATTTGTTAAGTAATGATGTCATAAGTTCAGATTATCCTTTTTTCAATTAAAAAAAAACAAGCTGCTTTGATGTGTAGATTATAAGAATAATACATGGAGGTCTTGCTTTATCTTAAAAAGGAAAATGGATATTTTAGGATTAACAAATAAGAATAGTTGTAACAAATACAGAATTTTAAAAATATAAGTATGAATACGTTTTCAAAATGCCAATTCAAAAATATTTTTTATCGAAGGGGCAAGGTTGAGGGACTAATTTAAGTAAATATTCAAAAAGGGAAAAATGAAGGGAAAAAGTCTATTTCCCTAGCTGGAAAAGGTCTACAGATACAGAGAATACTTAGTCAGCAGGTCTCTATTTTTATTCAAGCAGCTTGCCAAAAAATACAGTGGCTGCAGTTTTCTCTTATCTCTAATGTGAACTGCAGCTCAGCTAGGAATACTGAAAATGGATGCCCATCCTTTAATGTGCCTGAGTGGGCGACGGGTAGCATACAGGTCAGCAGATTCTCCTCCTGCTCTTTACTGTGAGAATTGGCCCAGTTACCAAAGGCAAACTGGGTTAGGTCTAGGTTGATAACATACTGTTACTATTTGAGTATGCTTCATGAACCACAATTCTAAGCTCTCTTGCAAAAATCAGTACACAATATTCTGGTTTCCTATTTGTCTTAGAAAGCAATCATGTATGTGAATGTTTCCCTGTGAGCTCCAAGAGTTTCAAGTCTTAAAATGCAATGAGCACTTTATGGTTTATACTGTGGCTTTATGTACACAATCTGTCTTAACTATCTTTATACTTTTCCTCACATTTCTTGACCACCAGGAATGGCTTTGGCTTTCCCTCTAAAATTTTATTTATAAATCTTAACAGCCCTCTAGACTCTGACGCTAATGTTAACCATCCATCAACCCCCAATTGATAGCTCCATTGGGAAGTGACCATTTCTTTCCATGAACTCTTGAAATTTCATGTGTACCTGTTTTAGCACATGGTCACTTTCTACTATGTATTCTACCAATTTATTTTATGTCTCCCCTGTTTGATTGTAAACTTCTTGAGAACATTTCTGCATCATCTTGATATTCAACACTGTGTCTTAAATGATATCCACTATGTAATGTGTGCATAATGGATGAAAACAGAATGTATAAATATAAAATCATTTAATTCTGACAACAATCTAGGAATAGGATAGACATTATTCCAGTTTTAAATGGATGACAATTATAATAATTATAGTTAATATTGTTAATAATGTGCTAAACACCAATCTATGTGTTTTGAGCATGTCATCCCATCTAATACTTATAAAAATTTTGTAAACTAAATGCTATTACTATCATCATTACAATTTTGGAGTGATGGGACACATAGCAGTCTTGTAACTTGCCAAAGCTGCAACTTATGGAGCCTGCATTTGAACATTAGGCAGTCTGTTCCAGATCCTACTCTTTATCACCACACTATTATACTCATGGTTTCGCCGAAAGTCAGTATAGGAATTTAGATTTAAACCCAGGATTTCTACTTATAAGTTCAGTGCATTTTTACTGTAAACACCTAGTGCCTTGCACAAAGTAGATAGTTTAATTATTTAACTGTACTAAACCCTTCTCCACAGTTCCTACCACCTACAGCTGGATTTCCTGGTTTTACAGGCCAGTCTTTTCTATTCTTTCATAGTGTACTATTAACCTTCCTATACCAGACATACTATGACTTCGAACATAAAAGTGTAGGATACATTCAAAACATAAAGGTAATGTTTGGGGACTAAAACGAAATGTCTGATGTGCATGCTGCTGAAACTAAGAGCTTTATAGGCTACCCCAGATTCTAATTTTTATTTGAAAAATGCCATAAATCCAGAACATTCAGGACAGTTGAGACAGTGGTTGAATGGTTCTCAACCTTGGCTACATATCAGGATAGCCTGGAAAATGTGTTAAAATACATATTCCTGGGCTTCTCTCATGTTAGATCAGAGCTTAACTTATATTTTCTTTCATACCATTGGTCAACTGTTCATTGTACCACATGGTAGCACTGGGCCTGAAATTTAAATTAAAAAGGAAATCCTCCATTATATCATGAATTACTATTTAATAAATAACATGTATTTCTCTTAATAAGTTACATTATATAGACATAAATTAGAGATTATTTTTAATAATTCACTAGCTATATTATAGTTATTTTATTATTACTGAAATTAATTAATATTAAAGTTAACAATTGTTAAAATTTAGCATATTTTCCACATACATTATTTTTTTCTTTTTTATTTCAGCATATTATGGAGGTACAAATGTTTAGGTTATGTATATTTCCCTTGCCCCACCCGAGTCAGAGCTTCAAGCATGTCCATCCCCCAGATGGTGCACACCGCACCCATTAGGTGTGTATATACATTATTTTTAAATACTGTATTTTTTTTAAAATTTTTAAATTTATTTTAAGTAAAAATACTGAATTATTATATTGTCTTCCCCAGAAGTTAGAAAGAAAATTAATTTAAAAAACAACCATATATCAGAATCAGAAAGCAGAATTCAAAAACCATTGAGAAAGATATAAAAGCAAGTTATTCGGATTATTGAATAAAATGTTGGGGAAAATACATAAAATGCCAAGAAAATAAATAGGAAAGAATCCAGAGCTACAACTTCCAGCAGAATATAGTACATATAAACCCTGGTGGAGCAAAATTACATTTCTCTTTCATTAGGTTTTAAAATATCTCTCTCTGCAGAAGGAGATATACAAACTCTATCCCTGCCCTATGTGGCTCCCAGAGATTTGACTGTGAATGTTTATGGTGTGCCTTTCATGGGATAATTCTTTATCCTGGAAGATGGCCTAATGCTTAACTGTTCAACTCATGACCAGGTGTCCCTCTCTCAGGAAACATGTTTATACTGGAAGATGCCATTGTGTCTCTTGTCTGACACATGCTCAGTTTATTCCTGCCAAGATAGCCACTCTTTAAGAGAGCCTTGAAGAAGAGAAGGTTAGGTCTGGGTGTGGCAGTCAGTCAGTCAGCGTGTGTTGATTCAGAGAAAACAACACAACGAAAACACCTGAAATAACAGACACTGTTTATTACTCTTAGATAAGAGAGAAGAGGGGTGCTGACAAGCAGAGCTCTCAGCCAGCATGTGGGGAGTGAGAAAAACAGAGAGGATCTTTGGGTTGAGGCCTTTATTGGGGCCCAGGACAAAACCCAAGCAGATCTCCCTCCTAATTGATTGGTTTAGAAAAAGCAGATGTGAGTTCCACGGGGTTGCATGTGACTAAGAATTCTCACTGTGAAATATCTGCACAGTCCATGTCTCACGTAGAATAAGTGGAGAGAGTCAAGTATGTTCTATTTTCATGTCCCAAAGGGAGATGGTTATAAGGATGTGATTGTAACAAGGAAGATATCTGGGTGGACCACATTGAGGAATTTATAGAAGGTAAAAAACTAGAAATTGTGTCAAGGGTGATTTAAGTCCAGCTTCTGGTATGAGAAAATTTAACCTAGATTCAGAATAGATGCCAATGCAACATAAAATTGTAAAAATTATCTGTAAGTTCTACATACATGTAAAACATATCTCAGTTGCAAACTTTAATTTTGAAAAGGGCAGGAAGTTTCCAGAAACATATTTACATGAATTCTTTGAATAGTGAAAGGGAAAAAAATCACTAAGTTCTCACCAATTTATTCTTCTTTGAAAGATTTAATATTTTTCTCTATATTTCATACTCTTTGTGGATTGATAAAATCAATTGAAAGTAGCTAGGTATCCATATTTTTTTAGGAAACGTGAACAAAAAATGCACATCGACAGTAAGCTTCAACAATCAACATCAAAGTCAGCTGTAGAACAGAGACAATTTGTGAAAAAAAAATAGGCATACTTTTGAAAGCATATAATGTACATGATTTAACTTTTTATATTGACAGCTTTATTGAAATATAATGCATATTCAATCCAACTCATTAGTTTAAAATATACAGTCAAATGGTTTTTCGTATATTCACAGAGTTATGTATATATCACTACAATCAATTTTAGAACATTTTTTATCATCCCCCAAAAGAAATTTTGTACACATTAGTATTCACTTCCAATTTCACCCTCCCTCCCCCACTTAAGCAACTGTATTAGTCTGTACAGGTAGCCATACCAAAATACTATAGACCAGGTCACTTAAAAAAGAGAAATTTTAGGCCCATTATTTAATAAGGTTATTGTTTCTTTTGATATTGAGTTATATGACTCTATTATAAATTTTGGATATTAACTTTTTATTGATACATGGTTTACAAATAATTTCTCCCATCTGCGGCTTGGCTTTTCATTTTGTTTATTACTTCTTTGCTGTGCAAAAGTGTTTTACTTTCATGTAGTCCCACTTGTTTGTTTTTGCTTTTGTTGCCTATATTTTGGTGTCATATACCCCAAAAAACATTGACAAAAAACAAAGACAATGTTATGAGTTTTTCCCCTGTATTTTCTTCTAGGAGTGTTACAGTGTCAGGTTAATCCATTTTTCTTTAATTTCTTTTGTATAATGTAAGATAAGAATTCAATTTCATTTTTGGCATATGGATATCCAGTTTTTCCAACATCATTTATTGAGGAGCCTATTTTTTTTTCCTATTGGGTCTTCTTGGCACCTTTGTCAAAGATTAGTTGACAATTAGTGAATAGGTTTATTTATGTGCTTTATAGTCACTTCTACTGGTCTATGTCTTTGTGTTTGTTTTTGTGCTTATACCATACGGTTTTGATTACTAAAGTTTTGTAATATAACATGAAATCAGAAAGGATGATGCCTCTGGCTTTGTACTTCTTGCTTAAGATTGCTTTAGCTATTCAGGGTCTGTTTTGTTTCCATATGAATTTTGGATTTTTTTTTTCTAATTCTGTGGAAAATGCCACTGGAATTTTGATAAGGATTGCTCTGAATCCTTAGATCACTTTGGGTAGTATGGACATTTTGACAATATTGATGTCTCTCATCCATGAATATGAAATGTTTTTCCATTTATTTGTGTCTTCTTCAACTTCTTTCACCAATGTTTTAAAGCATTCAGAGCAAAATCTTATTTTCTTCCTGGGTTAAATTTATTCCTATATGTTTTATTCTTTTTGTTCCTATTGCAATAAAATCACTACCTTGAAGAAATACTTGAAATTTTTAAGAGATCATATCTTAAGTTCTCTTTCTCTCGCACACACACAAACACACACACACAAGGTAACTGTATGAGGTGATGGACATATTAATTAGCTTGATAATTTTCTTGTTTTAATTTCAAGGTATTATGAAGGCAGTTTGGTTTTTGTAGTCATTTCACAATGGATGCATACCTGTGTATAAAAACATCACATTGTATGCTTTGAATATATAAATTTTATTAGTTCTACTTCGATAAAGCTACAGGAAATAGGGCGGCTGCTGAGGAGGAGGAGAAGGAGGAGAGGGAGCGTAGGTAGGTGTTTCAGTCAGTTCCGGGTGTTTGTTCAGGAAGTGGATCTGCCGCTGCCGAAGTAGCCGGAAATTAGCTGTTGATGGGGAGGCCGGTACAGACCCCGCCCACCCACGCACACTGCCCCCGCCTGGCATGGCCGGGGACTGTGACCACCTCTTCAAGCTGCTCATCATCAGCGACAGCAGTGCCGGCAAGAGCAGTTTACACTTACGCTTTGCAGACAACACTTTCTCAGGCAGCTACATCACCACAATTGGAGTGGACTTCAAGATCCGGACCATGGAGATCAACTCGGAGAAGGTGAAGCTGCAGATCTAGGACATGGCGGGGCAGGAGCTTCCACACCATCATTTCCACATATTATCGGGGGACCCATGGGGTCATCGTGGTGGATTATGACGTCACTAGTGCTGAATCCTTTGTCAACATCAAGCGGTGGCTTCATGAAATCAACCAGAACTGTGACGATGTGTGCCAAATATTAGTGGGGAATAAGAATGACGACCCTGAGCGGAAGGTGGTGGAGACCGAAGATGCCTACAAATTCGCTGGGCAGATGGGGATCCAGTTGTTCGAGATCAGCGCCAAGGAGAACATCAATGTGGAACAGATGTTCAACTTCATCACAGAGCTGGTCCTTCTAGCAAAGAAAGACAACTTGGCGAAACAGCAGCAGCAGCAACAGAACGACGTGGTGGAGCTCATGAGGAACAGTAAACAAAAGAAAGCTGCTGCTAATGCCCCAGCCCATGCAGAGACTGCCCTGTGGTCCCTCCCCCAGCCCAAGGCCCACGGGGACTCCTCGGGGGACAGTCTCAGTTTTGTGCCGTTATTTAAAGAATTCTCTCCACGTTTTTGTACTGGGAGGCATCATCAGCACTTTCTCCTCCCCTCTCCCCCAATGCCAAGAAGGTGTTGGACAAGCCCGCTCTCCCCCACAGGTGCCCCTCCTCCCCGGCCAAGGCGCCTGGACCTGGCGAGGATGCTGCCAGCCTAGCAGACTGATTAACCAGAGTCTGTACACAGTGTATATTGCTCTAAACAACCGCACATCTCGTCCTGCTCTGGCTTTTGCCTCCTTAATGCCAACCTGCTGCGACGGACCCTCCTCGCTCCCCTTCCCATCCCATCTTACTGCCAGCAGCTTCAGGAGGAGATGGTGTCACATGGTGTTTTCACCGGCATCACTAGCCACCCTGGGCTGGTGAAGCGGGCTCCGTGTTGCTCGTTCTCTCCTGCAGGCTGTCGACTTCTGTCCCCGGCACACAGGATCTCAGCTTCGGTGGGGCCCATGCTAGCTCTCGTCTCTCCCTATTGTCCTCTGGGACCTGGGGCACATGGTCTCAAGGTGGGTCCCAGCCATACGGTTTCCTAGAGGCAGCCAGTCCTGCCCTCTGGCCAACAGATTTCTTCTCCCGCCTTCTAGATGCCTCTGAGCTGCGAACCCAGGGGATCCACGGCTTCTAATTTATACCAACATGTTTTAGTTCCACCAGAAAGGTAGGCGTGTGTTTGCACAGAGATGGGGCTTGCAGGCGGCTATAGAAGCATTAAAAGACAAAATGAAGCCAAATAAAATGAAAAAAAAAGCTACAGGAAATAAACAAAATTTTATTTTCTTACAGTTCTGGAGGCTAGAAGTCCAAGATAAGGTTTTAGCTTGTTTGATGCTTCTTCATGGCATGCATATAGCTGCTTTCTTGCTGTGTTCTTGCATGGCAGAGAGACAGTGGAATCTTTTTAGTGTCTCTTGTTATAAGGATACTCATTGTATTGGACCAGGATTCCACCATTATGATCGTGTTTAACCCTAACTAGTTTTATGTTCTCCATCTCCAAATACAACCATACTGGAGGTTAGGGCTTCAACATACGAATTTTAGGGGGACACACAAATTAAGTTTGTAACACAACCATTAATCTACTTTCTTTTTCTATGAATTTGCCTACTCAGGACATTTCAAATGAATGGAATCATATAAATATATGGTCCTTTGTGACTTGGCTTATTTCACTTAACATAATGTTTTAAAAGTTCATCCAAGTGTGTAGTATGTATCAATATTTCATTTTTCTTATTGCTGAATAATATTTCATTACATGGGTATACCACTTTTTATTTATGTATTTTTAAGTGAATGGATATTGGGTTTATTTCAGCTTTTTGGCTATTATAAGTAATGCTTCTATGAACATTGGAGTACAATTTTTGTGTGGATGCCTGTTTCACTTTTCTCGGGTATACCTAGAAATTAAATTGCTACATCACATGGTAATTCTGTGTTTAACTACTTGAGGAACTGCCAGATTGTATTCCACAATGGTAGTACAATTTTACATACCCAACAACAGAGTAGGGTACAGACTTCTCAACATCCTCACCAATAATTATTATTTTCTGACTTCTTTATTATGTTTATTAAAGTGTGTGTGAAATTGTAACATTTTATGGTTTAATTTATATTTCCCTAATGACCAATGACATGGAGCTTCTTCTTATATGATGATTGGCCGTTCGTATATATTATATAGAGAAATATCAATTCAGATCATTTATCCATTTTAAATTGGACTACTAGCATTTATTATTGAATTTGGAAGTTCTTTATAATTCTAGATACAAGTTCTTTATAAGATATATGTTTAGCAATTTGTTTCTCCTATATTTGGAGGTTGTTATTCCACTTTGCATGATGATGTCCATAGGAACACAACTTTTTTTTAATTTTGATGATATCTAATTTATATAAATAATTTTGTTGATTGTGCCTTTTTGTCAAAATTTTTAAAAATCATTGCTTAATCCAAAGTGAAAAAGATTTATACCTATATTAACTTTTAGGAGACATATAATTTCATTATTTCCACTTGGTATTTGATCCATTTGGACTTAATTTTTATATATAGTCTAAGTTTGGGATTAAACTTCATTATTTTGCTTCTAGATATTCAGTTGTCACAGTAAGCTTTGTCAAAGAAAATATCCTTTCAGTGTTTATGGCCTTTATATCCTTGTTGAAAATCAATTTATTATATTGTAATATAAGTGCAGGTTTATTTTGGATCCTTCAATTCAATTTTATTTATGCATATGTATATTATTATGTATATTGTTTATGTTATATTTATATTATTTATAAATATGCATATAATATATATTATATGATATTATGATATTATTATATTGTATGCATATTACCATTATATTATTACGCTAGTACCACAGAGTCTTTTTTTTTCAGAATATTACGAAGGTACAACTGCTTAGGTTACATATATTGCAATTGCCCTGCCAGAATCAGAGCTACAAGCACTTCCATCACCCAAACAGTGTGCACCACACACATCAGGTGAGAATATACCCATCCCCTTTGCCCCCCTCCAACCTGCCAAACACCTGATAAATATTATCGTTATATGTGCACATAAGTGTTGATCAGTTAATACCAATTTGACATTAAGTATGTTTTGTTACTGTTTTTCTATTCTTCTGATGCTTGACTTAGTAGAATGGGCCCCAGATCTACCCATGATAGTACAAGAGGTGCTAGATCGCCATTGTTTCTTTTTTTTTTAATTTCAGCATATTATGGGGGTACAGATTTTAAGGTTTCAATAAATGCCCTTTCCCCCCTCCCCCAAAAAGTCTGAGTTTCCAGCATGACCATCCCCCAGATGGTGCACATCTCACTCATTATGTATGTATATACCCGCCCCCCTCCCCCCTGCCCAATACCCTATTACTGTAGTACCTATGTGTCCACTTAGGTGCTGCTCAGATAATACCAGTTTGCTGGTGAATACATGTGGTGCTTGATTTTCCATTCTTGGGATACTTCACTTAGTAGTATGGGTTCCAGCTCTAACCAGGAAAATATAAGATGTGCTATATGACCGTTGTTTCTTAGAGCTGAAGAGTACTCCATGGTATACATATACCACATTTTATTAATCCATTCTTGGATTGATAGGCACTTGGGCTGTTAACACAGCCTTGCGATTATGAATTGTGCTGCTATAAACATTCGAGTGCAGGTGTCTTTCTTGTAGAGTGTCATTGGATCTTTTGGGTAGATGCCCAGTAATGGGATTGCTGGGTCAAATGGTAGATTCACTTGTATCGCTTTAAGATGTCTCCATATTGCTTTCCACAGTGGTTGAAATAGTTTGCAGTCCCACCTGCAGTGTAGGAGTGTTTCTCTCTCCGCATCCACGCCAGCATTTGTTATTTGGAGACCTTTGATAAAGGCCATTCTCACTGGAGTTAAGTGATATCTCATTGTAGTTTTGATTTGCATTTCCCTGATGATTAGAGATGGTGAACATTTTTTTCATATGTTTGTTGGCCATTCTTCTGTCTTGTTTAGAAAAATTTCTATTCAAGTATTGTGCCCACTTTTTAATAGGGTTATTTGATTTTTTTCTTGCTGTTTTTCCAGAGCTCTAAGTACATTCTAGTTATTAGTCCTTTATCTGATGAGTAGGATGCAAAAATTTTCTCCCATTCTTTAGGTTGTCTGTTTACTTTAATGACTATTTCTTTGGCTGTGCATAAGCTTTTTAGTATCATTATGTCTCATTTATTTATTTTTGATGCTGCTTTGATTGCATTTGGGGACTTCTTCATAAACTCTTTGCCTAGGCCGATGTCTAGGAGAGTGTTTCCAACATTTTCCTCTAGAATTCTAATAGTTTCATACCTTAGGTTTAAGTCTGTTATCCAGAGTGAGTTGATTTTTCTGAGAGGTGAAAGGTGTGGGTCCTGCTTAAGCTTTCTACAAGTGGCTAACCAGTTTTCCCAGCACCATTTATTGAAAAGGGATTCTTATCCACAGCATATGTTTTTGTCTGCTTTGTCAAAGATTAGATGACTATATGAGGATGGTTTTATACCAGGATTCTCAGATCTGTTCCACTGGTCAATATTCCTATTTTTGTGCCAATACCAGATTGTTTTAATTACTACAGCTTTGTAGTATAGTTTGATATGTGGCATATTAATATGTCCCATTTTGTTTTTGTTGCCTAGAATTGCTCTTGATATTCGGGGTCTTCTTTGGTTGCATACAAAGCATAAAATTGTTTTTTTCTATGTGAAGAATGCTGATGGGATTTTAATAGGTATTGCATTGAATCTGTAGATCAGTTTGGGTAGTATAGACATTTTAATGATGTTGAGTCTGCCGACCCACGATCATGGAATGGATTTCCATCTGTTTACATCATCTGCTATTTCCTTTCTTGGTGTTTCATAGTTTTCCCTGTAGAGGTCTTTTACTTCCTTGGTTAAGTATACTCCTATGTACTTTAATCTCTTTGTTGCTATTGTGAAAGGAATTGAGTGTTTAATTTGGTTCTCAGTTTGATTGTTGTTGGCGTATATGAATGCCTCTGATTTCAGTGTATTGATTTTGTATCCTGAGACTTTACTAAAATCATTTATCAGTTCCAGGAGTTTCTTGGTTAAATCTTTAGGATTTTCTAAATATAATATCATATCATCAGCAAACAGTGAAAGTTTGATCTCTTCTGCCCCTATTTGGATACCTTTAATTCCACTTTCCTGTCTGATTGCTGTAGCCAGGACTTCCAGCACTGTGTTGAATAGAAGTGGAGATAATGGGCAGCATTGTCTGGTTCCAGTTCTAAGTGGGAATGCTTTCAATTTTTCCCCATTCAGTATGATATTGGCTATGGGTCTGTCATATATGGCTTGTATCATTTTTAGGTATGTCCCTTCTATGCCTATTTTGTTACGTGTTCGTATCATGAAAGGGTG